>JAPYYV010009644.1:0-22941 GCA_030522625.1 Copidosoma aretas | reverse complement strand
TGGCTAGTTGGTATGCCGTTAGTCTTTAAGCCCCCTCACCCGACCTAGGCTGCAAGCAGCACGGTCTACGACAAGGTGACGCATACCATGGAGGGGGACGTCTTTAGATGTAGGTTATGCTGTTATTTAAAAAGTGATACAATGAATTAATACAAAGATTAGGTTTTAGGTTATGTTGTTAATTATTAAATAAATTATTTCAAAATTGTATAAATAACTTAAAGTCCTCCGGTCTGGTCGGTAAAAAGCTTGAAATTTATGTTATTTTGTAATTTTTACAGTAATTTATTGACTTATAATATATATTTGCTGTTTCCCAGGTTACTAGCTCAAGAGAATTGAGATTAAGGTTATTTCAATATTTTTATAGTAACTTATTACATTACAATATTATTTACTCACTATCTGTCTGTTTCTGGGTTAAGCAGGTTAAGATACAGGTTATGTTGGTATTTTCTTTATAATTTTTTTGCTAAATATATAATTTATGAGCTTATACCAAGTTACTGGGTTAAAAAGCCTAGGCTCTACGTTGTGATATAATTTGATCATCAATCTGTTCATTTATTATACTTATAACCTGCTGTCCTTAGGCTTTTCGGGTCAAAGTGTTTGGGATTCAGGTTATTTTGTCATTATTACAGTAATTTATTTCGTTAATATATTATTTACTTGCCGTCTTTCAGGGTACTGGGGTTGATCGCTTTAGATTCAGGTTATGTTGTTATGTTTATAGTTGCTTGCTGGCTAGCTATACTATTTTCTCGTTTCACTAAAGGTTACTGGGTTAAAAGCTTAAAATTGATGAAAACTTGTCTATGCTCACTATATTATTTACTTGCTTTATTGCGAGTTACTGGGTTTAAAACCTTTAGATTCAGGAAATCTTTTATTTTTCATAGTACTTTATCTACTTTCTATATTATGTACGCGATGTCCCCCGTGCTACTGAATCAAAAAGTTTAGGATTTTGTGTATGACGTTATTTTTATAGTACTTTATTGGATTAATATATAATTCACTCGCTGTCGCTTGGGTGACTGGGTAAAAATGCTTGGGATTTAGGTTGTTTTATTACTTCTATGGTACTTGATGCACTTACTATATTATTTACTCGCTACCCCATAGCGTACTTAGTTGAATAATTCTGACTTCAGGAAAACTTGTTATTTCTACAGTAATTTCTTCACTAACTTCATTATTTACCAGCTATTCTCGGGATTACTGGCTTTCAAAGCTTAAGATGCAGGTCATGTTGTTATTTTTAAAGCAGTTTATGAGCTTAATATATTATTTACTCGTTTTTTCCAGAGACACTTGATTAAAAAGCTTCCAATTCAGGTTATGTCTTTATTATACTAGTAACATATTGGCTTACTATTCTATTTTCATACTGTCTCCCGGGTCACTGGGCTAAAAAGTTATAATTAAGGTCATGTCGTTATTTTTACACTTTTTTGCTTAGTATTTTATTAGCATGCTGTCTACCGGCTATCTGGTTTAAAGAGCTTGGAATTCAGGTTATCTTGTTTTTTTTAAATCAATTCATTTTCCTAATATATTATTTACTCGCTGTGCTTAATTTACTGGGTTTAAAAGCTTTTGATTCAGGTTGTATTATTATTTTTATTGTAATTTGCAAGCATACCCGATTATTGACTCGCTTTACTGCGGGTTACTAAGTCGAAAAGCTTGGGATTTGTGAAATCTTGCTAATTGTATGGCAGTTTATCTATTTACTATGTTATCTACTTGCTGTTCCTATGCCTTTAGATTAAGAAGCTCGAAATTAAGGTTAGGTTGATATTTTTATAGTAACTTATTGGCTGACCATATTACCTGCTTACTTTTCCTTGGGTCGCTAGATTTAATGCTTTTCTATTCAGGATACGTTGCTATTTTTATGGTAGTTCATTGGCTCAATAAAATAATCAAGCGCTTTCCCCAGGTTACGTTGTTAGAAGATTTGGGATTTAAGTTATGTCGTTATTTTTATTGTAACAGATTAACGCACTATACTATTTACTCAATGTCTTCTGGGTAACTAGCCTAAAGAGCTTAGGATTTAGGTAATGCTATTATTAATTCTGTAATTTATTTGATTGTTATACTATCTACTCACTGTTCCCCGGATTACTAGGTTAAAAAGCTTTGGATTCAGATTACATTGTTATTTTTATAGTAGTTTATTGGCTCTATATATTATTAACGCACTTTCCCCCGGGTAAACGTGTTAAAAATTTTAGGATTAAGGTATTGTTGCTATTTTTATAGTAATTTTTTGGCTTAATATATTATTTTATTGCTGCCTCGCGGCCTTTGAGGTTAAAAAACTTGGGACCTAGTTTACGTTGTAATTTTTAGGGTAATTTATTTTTTTATCATTTTGTTGACTTGCTGTCCCCTGTGCTTCGTGGTTGGATTGATTGGGATCAAGGTTATGTCGTTACTATTATAGTAATTTATCCGCTTACTATATTATGAACTTGCTGTCTCCTGGCTTTATGGTTCGAACAGCTTGGGATTTTGTTTATGTTGTACTTTTTACACTACTTCATTTTCTAAATATATTATTTACTCGCTATGTTTGATTTACTAGGTATATAAGCTTTCAATTTAGGTTGTATCATTATTTTTATAAGTAATTGCTGGCATACCACAGTATTTACTCGCTTAACTGCGAGTAACTGTGTAAAAAAGCTTTAAATTTGGAAAATCTTGTTAATTTTATAGTAATTTATCTACTAACTATATTATTTACTTGTTGTCCTAATGCATCTAGATTAGGAAGCTTGGGATTTAGGTTATGTTGGTATTATTTAAATAGTTTTTTTTCTTAATATATTATTTACTCGCTGTCACCCATGCTTCTGGGTTATAAAGATTAGGATATAGCTTATGTCGTTATTTTTGTAGTCAATTATTCGCTAACTTTTTAAGTAACTCGCTGTCTCTTGGCTTGCTTGTAAAAAGAGCTTGGAATTAAGGTTATGTTGAAATTTTCCCACTAATTTTATTTCTTAATATATTTTTGGCTTTATGTTTACCGGTTACCGGGTTAAAAAGCTTTGGATTCAGGTATTTTTATTATAAGTAAAGTATATTTCTGTCTCGTTACACTATTTACTCGCTTTAGTGTAGGTGACTGGACTAAAAAGCTTTGGACTTAGCTTCCTAAGTGTAATCTTGTTATTTTTATAGTAATTTATCTACTTACTATACTATTTACTAGCTGTACCCTTGCTACTGTAGTAAAAATCTTAGAATCATTGTTATGTCACTATTTTTATAGTATTTTATTGGCTGACTATATTATTTACCACTTTCCCCCGGATTGCTTGCCTAAAGAGCTTTACACTTAGATAATAATGTTATTTTCTCTGTAATTTATTTGCTTAATCCACATTATTTACTTGCTGTCCCCCAGGATACTGGCCTCATAAGCTTAGGATGTAGGTTGTGCTGATATATATCCTGTGATTTATTTAGTCATCATATTATTAACTCACTTTCTCCTGGGTTACTGGGCTACAAAGCTTTAGATTCTGGTTATGCTATTATTTTCATAGTAGTTTATTGGCTTAATATATTATTTACGCGCTTTCCCCTAATCTACTGGATTATGAAATTTGGAATTCAGGATATGTCGTTATTTTTATAGCAATTATTTGGCTGACTATATTATTTACTCACTTCCACCCGGGTTGCTAGGTTTTAAAAGCTTTAGATTTAGGTTATGTTGAAATTCATACAGTTATTTATTTTCTCTATATATTATTTACTTTTTGTACCCCGGATAACTTAATTAAATAGACTAAGAATTAGGTTATGATTTTTTTTTTATAGTGAGTACATGGCTAACTATACTATTTACTCGCATCACTACGGGTTTTAGGGTTAAAAAGCTTAAGATCTAAGAAAACCCAGTGTTACTTGATTTAAAAGATTGGATTTTTAATTATACCGCTATTTCTATCGTACCTTATTAGCTCAATATATTGTATACTTACTGTCCCCTAGTTTGCTATGTTTGGAGCTGTATGATTTAGGTCATGTTGTTATTATCTAATTAATTAATTTGCTTAATGTATATCATTTACACGCTGTTTTCTAGGTTACTTGCTTTAAAAGCTTGTCATTCAGAGTATGTTGTTAATGAATAAATCATTTATTGAATAATTATATTGTTACCTTGCGTTTCTTCGAGTTACTAAGTTAAAAAACTTTAGATTAAGGTTATGTTGTTATGTTTACAGTCATTTTTTAGCTAACTATACAATTTTCTCGTTTCACTGAAGGTGACTAACTTCAAAACTGAAAATTTATAAAAACTTATTATTTTTAAAGTGATTATTCTACTTACTATATTATTTACTCGCTGTCCCTCGTCCTACTGGATTGACAAGCTTAAGATGTAGGTTATGTCGTTATTTTTATAGTAATTTATTGGCTCAATATATTGTATACTCACTGTTTCTCAGATTGCCTGGTTAAAAATTCTGGGACTTAGGTTATGTCGTTATTTATATAAAAATTTATTAGCTCACTTTATTATCTACGTACCAACCTTGGATGGCTCTGTTTCAAAGTTCGAAATTCAGGTTATGTCGTTATTTTCAAAGTAATTCATATGCTTGATTTATATTATTGACATGCTGTCCTTCGGGTTACTTGTTTAACAAGCTTGCGAATTAGATGCTGTCGTTATTATCATAGTACTTTATTGGATCACTATACTATTTACTCACTGTCCCCTGGGTTGCTTAGTTAAAAAACTTGTAATTTGGTTAAGGTTGTTTTATCTTTGTAATTTATATGCTTAAAATATATTATTCACTAGCTTTCTTCCAATTTGTAGGATAAAAGCTTAGGATTCAAGTTATTTTATTATTGTTGTAGTAATTTAAGCGCTTACAATATTTTTCACTCACTGTCTCCTTAGGTGTTGAGTTAAAAAGCATGAGATTTAGGTTATGTTGTTATTTTCTCAGTAATTTATTTGCTATATTTATTATGTATTAGCTAAAACCGACTTACTAGGTTAAGAAGCATAGGCTTAAGGTTATGTTGTTATGTCTTCATTAATCTTACTATTCAATATATTATTTACTTGCTGTTTCCCTTTATTATCGGTCAAAGAGCTTAGTATTTTGGTAATGTTGTTTTTTTTTGTAAGAAGCGATTGGCTCAAAAACTTGTTTACTCACTGTTCCCGGGGTCGCTGAGTTGAAAATTATGGGATTTATGCTATGATGTTATTTTCTCAGTAATTTATTTGCTGAATTTAAAATCTTTCCTTGCTGTCCCCTGGGTTACTGGGTTAAAAACCTTGGGATTTAGGTTATTGAAAATTTATGCACTCACTATATTATATACTTAAAGTCCTGTTCCTTACAAGGCTTAAACATTTAAAAATTAGGAAAACTTTTTATTTTGATAGTAATTTAAATATTTACTTAATCATTTACTCGCAACTCCCTAGTTAGCTGGCTTGAAAAAATTAGTATATTAATTATGTCTGTAATGAATTAATTATCTCATAAATTATCTCATTATTACCGTGCTCTCCGTTAGGTTACTTGGATAAAACGCTTTGGATTTAGGTTATGTTGTTATTTTTGAAGTAGTTAATGAGCTCCATATATTATTTACTCGCTTTTTAGGTCTACTGGATTAGATAGCTTGGACCTCAGGTTACGTTGTAATTTTTATAGTAAATTATTGGTACTTTATACTATTCACTCGCTGTCCCCTGGGTTACTGGCCTTAAGAGCTTAAGATTTCGGTTATGCTGCTATTAATCCTGTTATTCATTTAATAATCATACTATTTTCTCACTGCTTTCCGGATTACTGGGTAAGCATTGGGTTCAGGTGATGTTATTATTTCAGTAGTTTTTTGACTCAATATATTATTTCCGTGCTTTCCACTGGGTTATTAGGTTAAAAATTCGGGAATTCAGGTATTGTTTTCATTTCTATAGTAATTTTTTGGCTGAATATAATTTTTACTTGCTGCCTCGCAGATTTTTGTGTTAAAATGCTTGGGATTTAGTTTATGTCGATATTTTTAAGGTAATTTTTTTTCTCAACATATTATAGACTCTCCGTCTTTTGTGCATCTTGGTTCAATTGATTAGGACTAAGGTTATGTCGTAATTATTATACAAATTATATCCGCTTACTATATCATCAACTTAATGTCTCCTGGCTTTGTGGTTTCAAGAGCTTAGGACTTTGGTTATGTTTTTATTGTGACAGTAATTAATTTTTAATACATCATTTACTTGCTGTTTTTCGAGTAACTGGGTTAGAAAGTTTGAAATTAAGGTTTTGTTCTTTTTTTAAGTAATTTATATAATAAGTATGTACTATTTACTCGCTGATTTGCGGGTTTTAGGGTTAAAATGCTTGGGATTCTAGAATACTTGTTACTTTTATAGTAATTAATCTACTTACTATAGTATTCACTCGCTGTCTCCCGTCCTACAAGATAAAAAAGCTTGATATTAAGGTTATGTCTTTATTTATATAGTAATTCATTAGCTTAATATATATTTTATGCTCACTGTCCCTTGGTTTCACGGTTCAAAATTCTGGGATTATGGTTATGACGTTATCTTAAAATAGTAACTTATTAGCTCACTAAATTATCTACGTTCTGACCCCCGGAGTGCTGGGTTAAAAATTCTAAGATTTAGGTTATGTTGTTTTTTTTTCAGTAATTTATTTGCCTAATTTATATTATTTACTTGCTATCCTTCGGGTTACTTGGTTAACTTATTCTAGTACCTTATTCGATCACTATACTATTTACTTACTGTTCCCTGGGTTGCTAAGTTAAAATGTTTGAAATCTGGTTGATGTTGTTAGTATCTTGGTAATTTATATGCTTAATTTGTATTATTCACTAGCTGCCCCCCAAGTTTCTAAGTTGAAAGCTTGGGATTCATGTTATTTTATTATTTCTATAGCAATGTATGTGCTTAGAATATTATTAATTCACTTTTTTCTTGGTTACTGGGTTAAAACGCTTAGAGTTTAGGTTATGTCGCTATATTCTCGGTGATTTATTTGCTTAATATGTTATATATTAGCTAAAACCGAGTTACTAAGTTATAAAGCTTAGGCTTCCGGCTATGTTGTTATTTATTTATTATCCTTATTATTTATTACATTATTAACTCGCTGTTTTCCTTCATTCTTGGTTAAAGAGCTTAGTATTTAGGTTATGTTTTTTTTTTACAAGAATTTATTGGCTTGAAAAGTCATTTACTCACTGTTTCCTGGGTCGCTGGGTTAAAAATTATGGGATTCATGTTATGATGTTGTTTTCTCAGTAATTTATTTGCGTAATTTATAATATTTACTCGCGGTCCTCTGGGTAACTAAGTTAAAAAGCTTGAGATTTAGGTTATGTTATCTATATACGAGTAGTATCTAATTGGCTGATTATATTACTTACTTACTTTTCCTTGGGTTGATAGGTTTAAAACCTTTAGATTCATGTTAATGTTAAGTTGTTATTATTATAGTAGTTTATAGGCTTAATAAATTATTTACGCGCTTTGTCCAGGTTACGGGGTCGGATGATTTGGGATTTGAGATTTGTCGTTATTTTTATAGTGATTTATCCGCGCCCAATCTTATTTACTTGCTGTTCCTAGGGTTACTGTCCTAAAGATCTTAGGATTTAGGCTATGCTTTTATCAATTCTGTAATTTATTTAATTATTATAATATTTGGTCACTGTCCCCAAGATTACTGGGTTAAGAAGCTTTGGGTTCAGGTTACGTTTTTTTTTTTTTACTAGCTTTTTGGCCTAATATATTATTCACGCGGTTTCCCCTTGTATACTGGAACAAAAATTTTAAATTCAGGTATTGCTGTTATTTTTATAGTAAATCAATGGCCCAATATAATATTGACTTGCTGCCTCGCAGCTTTTTGGGTTATAAGGCTTGGGATTTAGTTAATGTTGCTATTTTTAGCGTAATTTTTTTTGGAGTAATTTTTCTACTTACTATATTATCGACTTGTTGTCCTTCGTCTTACAGGATTAAAAAGCTTTAGATTCAGCTTGTGTTGTTATGTTCATAGTAATTCGTTGGCTAATTATTTTCTTGTTTTACTGAAGGTTACTTAGTTCAAAGCGTAAAATATATGAAAACTCAATAGTTTCGGAGTAATTATTCTACTTTTTATATTATTCACTCGCTGTACCTCGTCCTACTAGATTAAAAAGCTTGAGATTTAGGTTATTTTCTTATTCATATAGTAATGTATTAGCTTACTACAATATCTACAACCCAACCCTTAGGATGCTGGGTTAAAAAGACTGAAATTTAGGTTATGTTGTTATTTTTTTAGTAATTTATGTGCTTAGTTGATATAATTTACTTGCTGTCCTTCGGGTTACTTTGTTGACAAGCTTGCGATTTAAATTATGTCGTTATTTTTATATCACTTTATTGGATCACTATACTATTCACTCACTATCCCTTGGGTTGCTAAGTTAAAAAGCTTGGTATTTGGTTGATGTTGTTATCATCTTGGTAATTTATGTGCTTAATATATATTATTCACTATCTGTCCCCCAAGTTTCTAGGTTAAAAGATTGAGATTCAAGTTATTTTATTAATTTTATTGTAATTTTTACGCTCACAATATTATCAACTTACTCTCTCCTTGGTTGCTAGGTTAAAAAGCTGGAGATTTAGATTATGTATTTGTTCTTTTAGTAAATTATTTTCTTAATTTATAGTTTTTACTAGCTGTCCCCTGGGTTACTGAGTTAAAAACCTTGAGGTTTAAGTTATTGAAAATTTATGCAATAGCTATATAATATACTTGCAGTCCTGTTGCTTACAAGATTCACACATTTAAAATTAAGGATTACTTGTTATTTTAATAGTAATTTATGTATTTACTTCATCATTTACTCGCAATTTTCTAGGTAACTGGCTAAAAAATATTAGTATTTTAATTATGGCCTAATATATTATTTACGTGGTTTCTCCTTGTATACGGGATTAAAAGTTTGAAATTCAGGTATTGTTGTTATTCTTATAGTAATTTATTGGCTCAATATAGTATTTACCTGCTGCTTCGTGGCTTTTTGGGTTAAAAGGTTTGGGATTTAGTTTATGTTGTTATTTTTAGGGTCATTTTTTTTCTCAACATATTAGTGACTTGCTGTCTCTTGTGCTCATTGGTTGAATTGATTGAGATAAGGGTTATGTCATTATTATAGTAACTTATCCGCTTACTATAATACAAACTTGCTTTTTCCTGGCTTTGTGGTTCGAAGAGCGTAAGATTTTAGTTACGTTTTTATTTTGACAGTAAATTCTTTTTTAATGAATCATCTACTTGCTATTTCTTGGCTACCTGAGTTGGAAGGCTATGGGCCAACTATATCACTTACTTGCTGTCCCGTGGCTTACTTGGTCGATAAACTTGGAATGTAGGAAAACTTGCTAATTCAATTGTGTTTTCTATACTTATTCTATTAATTAACTGCTGTTCTCTGGGTAACAGGCTTGAATAGCCTAGGATTACGTTGATGCTGTTATTTGTACTAGAGATCATTCATTCATTATATTATTTACTAACTATTTTATGGATGACTGGGTTAAGAAGCCTTAGATTAAGGTTATATTGCTATTTTAATAGTAGCTTATTGGCTCAATATATTATTAACTGGCTGTCCTTTAGGTTGTTGGAATAAAGAGCTTCGACATTAGATTATGTTGTTATTTTCTCAGTAACTTATTTTTCTAATATATTATCTATTTGCTGATCACAAGTTACTATCTTTAAACTTAGACCTGAGGTTATGTAGTTTATTAATCTATTTATTTATCATATTAATAACTAGTTCTCTTTTAGCTTTCTGGGTCAAAAAGGTTAAGATCTAGGTTATGTTTTTATTATTACACTAATTCATTTCGTCAATATATAATTTACTTGCTGTCACCCAGGTAACTGGGTTTAAAAGCTTCTGATTTAGTTTATGTAGTTACTTTTACAGTAATTTGCTAGCTTACTATATTAGTTGCTTCTTTTACTGCAGGTACTGAGTTATTAAGCTTGGGACTTAGGTTATGCTGTAATATAATGAATTATTTATTAAAATAAAACAATAATAACTCGCTGCTACATAAGTTACTGTGTTTAAAAGCTTGTGATTCATTTTATGCTGTTATTTATTTAATACTTTATTAAATTATTTAATTATCATCCAACTGTCCCCCAAATTACTGATTTGATAAGCTGTTTTTATATAGTAATGTATTGGCACACTACATGATTTACTTGCATCTCGTCAGTTTTCTAGGGAAAAAGCTTGAGAGTTAGGTTATGCTATTATTTCTATAGTCATTAATCTGATTACTTTATTATCTACTCGCTCTCCCCGTGCTACTAGGTCAATAAGCTTGGGAATCAGGTTATGCTGTTATTTATTTAATAATCTACTCGTATTTAATTATTATATCATTGACCTGCTGTCGCTTGGCTACTGGGTAAATTAGCTTAGGATTCAAAGTATGATGTTATTTTAATAGTAATTTATTGGCAATCTATATTATTCACTCTCCTTCTCGCAGAATAGCAAGGTACAAAGCTTGGGATTTAGAAAAACTTGTTATTGGTATAGTAATTTTTCCTTACTAAATTTTATAATAAGACAGCTAGTTAATTATATAATTTACTTGCTGTCTCCCGTATTACTGTACTAAAAAGCTTGTGATTTAGGTTTTTTTGTTCTTTATAGTGTAATTTACTTCCTTATTATATCATTTACTTGCTGTCCCCAGGTTACTGGGTTGAAAATCTTGGGATTAAAGACAACTGTTATTTTGATAGTAATTTGTTGTCTCACTATTTTATTAACTTGCTGGACCTTAGGTCCAAGGGTTTAAATCGTATGATTTAGGTTATGATGTTATGTCTGAATTTTTTTTTAATATTATTTTTTTTCTAACTCACGGACCTTTGGATTACTGGGTTAATCAAATAAGGCTTTGGATTTTTGTTGTTATTTTTTTAATCATTTATTTGAATATCATACTATTTACTCTCTGTTTTCTGTCTAACTATGTTAAAAAGCTTGACATTTAGGTTATGTTGTTGAGGGTGGTCCGGTGCTCCTCAGGAACTTCTGGGGATGACCTGTTGCGGGCTCGGTTGAAAGTTGACTTGCCACAAACCGCTTACTTGGGCACCACGACGTGTGGTCGCTCAAAAGCAAAACCTATTGAAGAGCCTCGTTTACTGCATCGCCGACATAGCTGCACGTTTACAGGCTAGATACTGCTAGCAGCAAATCTCGTCATAGACGACGATATCGAAGATAACGCCCCTGCACTCTGTCCTACGCTGGGCAGAGTCAGGACCAATCGCTCTCATCGTCCACTCTCGGACACGCCGTCCCGCCATGGGACAAGGTGAGAAACGGCTCAGTTAACAATCGGCATGGGCCCCGGCAGTAAATCCCCTGGAGAAATGTGATTTGGAGGCGACTCCAAGTCCTACTGTAGAAGCAACTGTGACCACCCTTTTTTTGCCGTTCACGTTGTTTTATTTATTTTTTTTAATTCTAAAATTCATTCTTTCTCGTAATGTTATAACTATTTTTGAATTTGATTGTTTTCATCACAGGGGTTCAATTTAATTAATATACTGAACGTGATTAACTTTGAATAGCTGATTATGAAATTGAAAAGCATTACTGTACAATATTTAAGACAGGGTCGGTAAAAATCTACGGATAAGAAGCTGTTTGAATATTAACCTTTGAACGTAGCAATTTAAAATACAACTAAATAAAGACTAGTCACATATGTGAAGTTAATAACAAAAAGACTGAGGCGGTCAAGTCTGTTATTTAAATTGAAAAAAAGATTTTCGACTTTCGTATTTCAATAAGAAGCATATTTATGGTAATGCATTTCAATGAATCTATTGTATTGTCTCTACAATGATATAAACATGTACACAATTATTTTGTTCTATGGTTAAATCTTTAATGAAATCGCATAAATTATGTTACATCTGACTGAAATTAAAATTAACAAAACTTACTTAGATGAATCACGTTTAATAGCATAGTTAAGTATCAAAATATCATTCATCCATACTGTTTTATTCCTACTATAGCATTCAAAATAGATAGAGAGCGCGTGTAAGAGCAGTGAGTATTAAGACAGCGTTGGAGACGCTAACATAATTATTAATCTACTTGCTCAATGCTGAAACGTTGAAACTAAGCTCGATGAACATGACTCTCCCTTCAATTCATTACTCAATAATAATTAAATAATTACAAATTTTATATTAAGAAATAAATCGACCGCATTACCTTTGCTATATTAGCAATAAAAGAAATTTTACGCAAAACGAGTGATGTAATAAAAGGATACTATTAAAAATAGTTCAGTAACATAATTAATCCAACTCAGTTAGTTTTCAGTGTGTAATTTCAATTTATTTTAATTACGAAAGCGAATCATTGAGTTAAAGTTGGATCTTTTCCATCCAATCAATTCGGAATTATTGTCAACCCGTAATAAAGATGATGGAAATTGCCTTCAAGAATTTAATTCCACATTTGTATGAGATAGTCAGTTCATTACTGTGTATCTTTTGAATTGTTTTGTATACAGTGTGTGCTGACGTCGATGCAGGTGTAGATGTCAAGTAGATGTACTTTCTTGATCTGATGATACGAACGGTCCTGACAAATTGAAGGGCTATTTATTTTGAAGTGAGTTTGGGTAAAATTTGAAATCCGCTGTGACACGTGATTTCACTCATTGTACCTTGGTCAGACTCGTTTATTTTTATGACGTCTGCAAAATTCAGCATCACGGTACATCTCATATCTTACGTAATAATATTTTATTGAAAATTTAGAGGGTACAGAAGGTATTATTTTGTTAAAACAAGTCGTGCCACATGCCAAAGCAACCTTTATTTTTCTAGGTTATATATGTGTAGATGTATATCATTAATGAAACAATCGAGTAGTTGCAGATCTGTACGGCGATATTTTATTCTCAACTGGGCAATAAATCGACGAGCAAACGAAAGACGAAGATCACACAGCCACTCGACTACGTACAGTACTGCGCATATTATATATAGCTCCCCTCACGGAGAGTAAAGAAGGTTTGTGCGCATCCGCAAGTGAATGAACGAGAGAGAGAAAGAAGCTCGATCAAGTGATTAATGCGAGACGGAGGGGAAGGAAGAGGCAGTTCCGCCTTTTCCTCTTGGAAGAAGAAAGGATTCTGGCCAATGCTGCGACCTTTAATTAACTTCGTATGTGAGGTTGCTCTCAGCGCATAACGATTGTTGTTCTATCTGCCTACTACTCCTGTTGCTGCTCCTTTTCTCTCCACTTATTTCTTTTTCTTTCTTTGTCTCTCCATCCGATCTAATTGATTCACTTCTTTTTGATGTGCGATCAAGCATTGCCGCAGCATTTAATTGGAGATATACCGGGGAGTATGTGTTCATTAGCCGAGTTGTTGCTCTTCTGTTTCGACTTTAGTGCACTATTTAACATTGCTTTTTTTAGCAGCCGAGGTAAAATTTTTTCAAATTGGCTAGTGCTATCTTGACACATGATTTATCAATACGTTGTTTTATAACAGTAATATTTTTGTTTATGAAATTCATTAGCCAACACTAAATAGTATATTATATATTTTTATCCATATGATACGATACATGATGTTGTAATACTATTTACGAGCTATTAAAAAAAATTTTTAGAGACACTGGCAAAAGCAAATAATTGATGTTTTGATGAGTACACTTTACTCATTGTATAAGAAGCGAATTATTCTCGTCAGTATATCTTTTATTTATTTTTTTTTTTTATATTATAGTGCTGTGCGTCCGGCTCCTTCTAAGGGCACTACTCAGGGCACTTAGCACTTGGGAGAGGAAAGGGAAGGGGGATGCTCAGAGCAGTCATAGCATAAGTTCCATGACAATTTAGAGAGGAAAATAGTCGTGCTTGTGTGAGCGTGAAACCCAAGAGCGTTAAACTAAAATGGCTCGAAGTGTCTTTGCAAAACGACACGATGAAAACTGCTGCTAATTGAGCACAAAGATTCCTCTAACTACTTTTTTCAGAATTTTTTCATTCTTAATATTAATCTCAATGATATAATTTTTTTAGTATTAATCGGTACATAATATAGATGTACAGACGCGAATCATCTTTCCCTTCGTTAAGTTGTTGTTCAAACAATTTTTTAAACTGTTATTTAGATAAAGTATGTATTAAAGATGATATGATGATATCTAATCCTATGCATACTGTAGTAATACATTACTACATACATGATGCATGGTATTTAAGTAAATAAATGCCTGAATAAATCTAAATTATGTTTTTCAGTACTAATTTGTCTTGTGACAAGTAACAAAGTCAAATATGAGGGTAAATCTTCGCATGTTTTACTAATCAAAGTTTCTTGCAACTACATGACTTTGTATAAGTCATGTTCTCCACCTAGATTTCCTTACTCGTCAATCTCTATTGCTATATTGTACACTGTATTATAGTATATCACTATATCATACACATAGACAATATATTTATGCGGAGGAAAGTACTTACTACAAAAAAAATAGAATACTTATAAATATATTTTATAATCAAAGCAGGTTCATGCAGGATGAGTTTTTTTTTGTCCTTTTCACAAAATTAGGATCCTTAACGTAGTTGGGTCGGTTAAGTGGTTATCAACCTACTTGGTTTATTAAATAATTAATAATTTTAATAGTAATGTCATATAATTTAATACCGAAATATTCTACAATTCTTTCAAATTACAGATATTACGACATACTTACATTTTACAAATTTTTTATGAAATCCAAAAAGTAAAGAACAACTTTATCGCTATAGATGTACTAAAAATATGGCAAATCGTATTAAAATTAGAATATTTTAAAAATGGAACCGCTAAACAATCTGAAATTTAAATATGTTATTCTTGAAAGTATCGGAAATAATTTATTAGTTTTTTAAATTTTTTAAACGCAACAGTAGTACCTGATATGTACTATATAGTCTCATACCTGTACATTATACTTGTATGCATAGGGCTTAAGCCTGTTGATTTTCTTAAATAAATAAATAATAAATAAATAAATAAAAATGTGTTGAGTGTCAATCGTTTAAAACGTCTGTTTTTCGTACAGATCACTCGTTTCTTACACATTAAAATAAGCAACTTTGAAGTTTTATATCTTCGAAACAGTATCGACAACGAGATCGACAATCCATGCACTATTTGAACTAATAATGTATGACAACATTACAAAGAGATACCATACGTCTGTCGCTTGTTTGTGGTCTACCTATGCATTTTATTATCAGAATATACATATTTATTTTACGCTTGAATTGAATTCTGTAAAGTTCGATTCATACTTCATGGTTAGAAAACTACACTTAATTGTATAAATTTCGCGAAGGAGTATAGTTACCTTAACCTTGAATGATGGTCGTTCTCTAGCAGTTCGATGTTTCTTTTGTATTGTTTTGGTTGCGTTTGAAACTACAGAATGACACTTAAAAAAAAATCTCTAGGTTACAAACGATGAGTCATTATAGGTGATACCATGAAAAAAATTAAAATTTGTGTATCATCATTCGCACGTACTCATGTCATTTTTCCCCTCCAAATGTTTTGAGAGAAAGGGAAAGCCAGGCTGTATCGAATTATTAATCTCTTGAAACCTCTGATTACCTTCTTCCTCGCAGTGCTTACAAAAAGGCACATTCATTTGCCTGACACCTCATTAACTTCCTCCCATGAAAATTATTTCCGAGGATAGTCTTCGATCGATAGGCACTGGATTTATGAACTCCTCGGTATTTTTTCGAAGATGCATCTTCTATAATTAATCTTCATTTTTTGTCGTATCAAAACTTAATATCCGAGCAGGAGAAAAAGAAGAATAAACGAGGAGGGGGAAAAAACAGGGCACGGAGGTATATTTGAATTCAAACTCCAACATGCTATAGTAGAAAGTGTCAGCTGATTCATACGCATACGAAATAATAAAATTATCTCCTAAATTAAATAAGTGTCACCGCCGATCAACAAATCGATAGTGTCAATTAAATTTATTGGAATCGAATGAATTACGGTCGTACAGAGATACACGCGGCACACGTATGCATATAAATATATCTTTACTGCATTCTCAAAGAATTACCGACTCATCAGGTCGATAAATTTATACCGATTCCTGACAGTTCCACGTAAATTACCAACTGCTAATGCGGCGAAGAAATTCAAATGGTCCTCGACATCCCGAAGCTATACCATCAGGACCACTACCGGAAAAAATACTGTCCCGTACCCTCTCCTCTTCCTTCTTGTCCTCTTCTGTGACTTCTGTCCCCTCCCAATTTCACTGCCAATGTGTTTTTAAAGAAGGAAATGAGAAAAAAAGAAAAGAGCTCCTGCTCTCTACATATGAATCGAAAGCAAGGCCCGGGCATTAATATTCAAACTCACTCGTACGCTACTCCTTTATTTCCTCGTATCCCAAGGTCGGTATCGGGAATCCTCTCTCTCTCTCTCTCTCTCTCGTTCTCTCATAACTATGTATACTCCTTCTGCGCGAGCTACTGTTGGATACTGAGGTACTCCACGCGTGCAGGTGACACCGAGCAAGAAAGCACACGAGAAGAGAGGAAAAAAACAGCAGCAGCAACAACGTTCAGATGTAAATTTTCGATTGAGACTATCTTTTGTCGTCGAGAACTGTGGGATGTGTCAGCGCCCATACTTATATATACGAATAAAGAACGAGTCCTCAAAGACGGACACTTTTCTTCTCATTCTCCTGCTGATTTTGCTGTGCTCTTCTGTGTGTGTGTGTGAAACATTTTTTTTACTTCTTGAATAGTGTACGTAATAGAAAACTGTGAAGTACGAGGTGAAGTAATATAAAAAAATATCGTCTTCTTGATTTTATACGCAGTTTTTAGTACATTTCTGAAAATCGAGTACCTCGTACACGGTTTGTTGTCATTGAACAATTCAACGGTATTTTTTATACATAAATTATTTGACACATCAAAAAATAGCAAATAAAAAGCGTCAACAATTTCTTATATAGTTTTATCAATGTAACTACAGCGTTTTACATAGTCTATAAAAAAATACAAGTTTAATTATTGGAAAAAAAATCCTTTGAAAAAATCTTGTCTCTTCACTTAAATGGATGATGAAATTTTTTTTTAATGTATTACTTATAAAAAAAATCAAAAGAGTAGTCGTAATTGCTTCAACAGTAGCGCTTGAAGTTGCCCCCGAAGCCGCTTTTATCACTTTAGGGAATGACTGCGTAACCCGTGCCGTACACACTATCTGAGCACAATCCTCTATTCCCAAACGAACCTTTGTTCGGTGGAACTGAGGAGGCGAGTAAAATCCCAGACGCGACCCCCCCCCCGCTTGGGGACCGAGCGCAGGAAAACCAACCATGTTGAAAAAATGGGTATCGTTGATTCCCGTCTTTCGACGATTTTTCCATCACCAATAACCTTACCTTCCCAACCCCCCTTGACGCCCACCGATTTGGCGAGCCATCGCAGGGGTGCTTTGACGACGACCCACATCGGGTGTCCTCTCGAGTGGAGGGCACACGAGAATGTTTCGTCGGCCCAGTTTACCGTTCGACACAAGTCCGTAACAGAACCTTCACCCAAATTCCTGAGAAGCTCCGGACCACTCTGTCACGTCAATCACTTAAATGTCTTTATATACTAACTGAACACAATTTTCAACACTTGCGGAAAACACTTTCACCGCTTGTAAGAAACGAACTACAGGCTGTAGGAAGTTGAAAAAAATTTCATTCTGTAGAATTTTTAGTTTTTCTTTTTTTGGTTCAAATTATAGGACACCAGAATAATTATTTAATTTTATAAAAAAAAATTTGTACAAACATACCGTTGCGGTGGACCCGAGCACTGCCACGCGGCAGCTATTGCAACTAGCAGATGTACAGCTGAACGGGCGGCGAAGTGCGAAAATTTAAACGAGCCTAAAGGTCCCAAAACTTGAATAAAAAGGGTGATTCAATATAAAAATCGAATTAATTATTTTAAATTACTGTATCAAGTACATATTGGCTGTAATTTTACTGGCGGTATTTTTACAGATTTTTCATCCAAATGATATTATATCACGTTTTAAAAGCCTTTTAGTATGTATGAACCGTGACAGAAATCAAATATTTATTTGTTAAATTTAAACACTTGAATTTGCAGTGTAGCTGTGTTAGCCTACATTAGTCATCATTTTTTTTTTTTTTTTTTTTTTTTTTTTTACATTATTATTAAAGTAGTGCATGCATATTATTAGTATTACAGAATCACTTGTTGAAGGCAAGGTCTATTGTTTTTCTCTGTTACTGTGCTTTTGGTGACGTCAACAGCTGCGAGTCGATTTATAATTGAGATAAAAGAGTTGGTCCGAGAGCTTCTCTGCTGTGCTGTGGTAAAGGAAACTGTGAGAAAGAAAAGCCAATTGATTTTGCGCTCGAAGATTCATGGAGATGGGTATAGATTTGTGAGAAATTTACATTATATCTTTCATTTTATGCAATGGCGTCGGTTACTGGATAGGTAGGACGATAGCTGGAGCAGAGAGTGCATTCGTTGCATCTAGCTTGTGAGACACTTTTGTTATAAATACAATGGCCGACAACTGAAAGTTTGATCGAACAGATGTTAAAAGTTTCAATTCTAGTCCAACGATGCGTTACTCCTCGGTTCATGACAATTTTCTTCGTACAACAATAAAATCAACAGTTACGGCCGTTCAATTTTACAAGCTGCGAATCGATCTCATTTTCTCCACTCGTTCAAATCGTGAGCATAGTAGTCACACGAACACCTCGTCGAGTGTAAATAACGCACGTGCTCCGATAAATCAGTAATTCAATGAAGACCTCCGTATTCGCGTATACACTTGACCGTCGTAAACATCGATCTGAACTTTTTGCATTTTGAAAACGCGCGAGGGGAAAAAGGGGCGATAAAGTTTTACTGGAACTGCATCCGCGCCGATGAAGCTGCACATACGGCGTAACGCGCGAACAGCCCCGGGCCGTCGATCGTAAATTTTGCGGAAAAAAGTCCCGAAAGCGTATAATTGACCGCTCGGTTTGAAAAAGTAAAAATCTCGCTCTCTCTCCCCGCGAGTTCCCACAAAATCACACTCGCTCTGCAGTAAGCAGCCGGCGAGTGGAAACGCGTATAACGGCACCCGGTCGGAGGAAGCCGATGCGAGCGCGCAAAAAACTGGATCAATACGAGAGAGCCGAGTCTCGCAATGCTGCGCAGGAGGAGGCGGAGGAGAGATCGGCCGCGGCTCGGGGGGCCTCGGATATCGGCTTACAATATATAAAGCGGCGGATGATGAAGTAACACCGCGGGGCGCGAGGGCCGGAGATTTTTTTTTGCATCCCCCTTTCTTTTTTCGTAAACGTATACGCGTCGATGCCGCTTCTCCGCGGAAGTGTACGCGTGCTTATAAAGCACTTGTGTGATACGTATAGGTACATACATCGTATGGGACTTTGTCACGGGCTTATGGTTGCATGGGCGACTTGCGTAATTCTCCCTGTCGGCAACTATACCGCTCTATGTATGGTATACTACACTCCGGCACTGCTCGCTCGTTTGTTCACCGAATGCATTTGCTGCGTGCATACACAAGGTGCGCGTACATTATACACACTTACACACACGCGCGCGCGCGCGCCGTTGCTGTTGTTGTTGCTCGAGGATATGTCGGATAGGTCCGTGCGATAAGCCGCGATATGCTAATGAGCCTACTGTGTTATATCATGCGAGGCCTCAAATTATCTTCCGATTGCGATGCGATGCACCGTGTGTGTACACCTATATCAGTGTGTGTTTGTGTATAAATGCTGCCGTGGCGGGATGCTGATAAAAAGGGGAGATGCAGCAAACGTTGCTAACTGTGAATCAATGTTTCGAGATGTAATCAGTGCTTATGAAATGTGATTGGAGTTAAACGGGGGGAAGAAGCTAGGGGGCGAACGATTTTTCTCTTTTTCAATCCTGATAAATGTATGATTTTTAAAAATCCTAATTGCATGCTCGTTAAAAATTCTTTCGAAAATCGGAAAATTTTCAATTAAAGATCAACATGGATGACGATCGACCTCTTTCTCCCTGCATATCATGGATGAACGAGAATTTTTTTGCACATTGTTCCCCAAAGTAGGGCAGAGGAGAGAGTGCATGCCGCAAAATCGAATACTCCTTAGTCCAGCCGTGTGTTAGCACGATGAGATTCTTCTACACTAGCAAAGTAAGTATCCATATACATAATAACGAGGTCGTCGCTACCTCGACGATTATCCGCTTCTTGCATTAAACGCAAGAAATATCCCTACTCCCGGTATTTAATGACCGTGGAGTGTATTATATTGCCGATATTCGAGACTTGTCGATACGCATAGTTAGATACAGAGGTATACATGAAGAATTCTATGAAAATAATTCTGGTTAGGAATGACTCAGAAGTGAACAAATCCAGGCACATCTTCAGGATGAAGAATTTTACTTTTCCTGGTTTCCCAGAGGTATAAAAAAATCTGCGAATAATAATAATCTGAATTGTGATACTTTTTTTTTGGATCGTTAAAAGTTTTTTCATGTGTTCCGATTCCAGACGATATTTCTATTTTTTTCTAATTTTAGGGCAATAGAATTTGTTTATGATCGTTCAAACAAGTATCCCGGGAAAAATGTATTAAAGTCATTTTTCCGTAAACTACATTATTTTCAATGTGAAATGAAAAAGATCGTTGAATTTCTTGAAAAATAAATATTGAAAAATTGTAATGAAAAAGAAATGAAAAAAAATTTCAGAAATTAATTAAAGTGTGGTAAATCAATAATTTATGTTTGGGCATTTTTTTACATGTTTCTGACAGTGTGTTCAAAATAAAAATTCTTGTCCATAGGCTTCGCCAAGAGACGATTCTTTTTCAACTTTGGCGACTCCTCGCGGTAGTTTTTCTGTGGAACTTTTCACATATAATCTTAAAAATCCGGTAATTCAAGCCGATTGCGAGATATGTAACGAGCACATGCGAGACAGTCATACATATAGACTCTTCGACAGGTTGTCGCGTTATCGTTATTGTCGTCGTTGTCCCTGTTCGTTCATTCGCGGGAAAGTGTATTTATGTGATGCAACTGGAAATCGAGAAAAATATACCAGACGGATGCAATGTTGTCCTAACAAGTACCAGCAGTGTCTCTCTTTTAGTTAATTAAGTCGTTTGCTTGTATTTATGAAATGGACCTCGGGGTGCAAAAAAATCAGGTGAACGGGTTTGGCCACCGCTCTAGAATCAACTCTCAAATGTGATGTGGGACGTAAGTTATTGAGATGAGATTTTTCTCAAGTGAAAGCTAATGACGGTTGAGGCTACTACACTCAAATAAGCAATCTTATGATAAAAGATTGATTGTCACGTGACTGAAGACTTTTCATTCGTTGTGTGATTGGTCGAGACTGGCCAAGAGCGGGTCAATTTGAAAAGGAGATTTTTTAAAAGTTAAAAGAAAAGTAATTAAAATCAATAAAAATCAGTTGCAAGATAATAAGTGGATACAATGCGATGTCAACCTGAACTCTTTCCAATAAATCCGAGCAACAAAGTTAAGATACCCTATTGTTCACTCTTAACAACTATGCGAAAAATAAAAACCTCTAAGATTTCCTAGGGATTTGAACTTGTTTTATTTGATGACGTGTCTTTGTACAAAAGTTTACCGTTTTAATTGATCCTGGAAGGGATTTAATAAATGGTTTTACTAGTATTCAAGTATATCATATTGCATACGTGACATGTATATTAAAAGTAATCGACTTCATTATTGCTGTACACGGATCGTGCGTGAGTATTCCTAGTACTGCTCACACAAGACGAGTCCCTTACAGGGAATCATTTAAAAAAATCGTACGTAACAATCGAAGTAATTGTTCTGAAATACAGATGTTGAAACGAAACAGAAGTTTTGCGAAGTACTGTTACCCCGAGGAGGCCTCGAAGAAATAACCAACACCTCAAAACGCCGGCGAAATTTTTCGGCTCGCAAAAACAAAGCGCCCCCGAAGTTTTGCAGTACAATATTAAATGCCACGCTTGCGCAACAGCAGTAGTCAAAACTACCGAAACTTCACTCGAAGAAGGAGAGCGATGGGGAGGAAAAAAATCACGCACGCGCGTTCGCCGAAAGCCAGGCTTTTACCGGAAAACAGAACGAACAAAAAACGGCCGCGAAAAAATGCGAGCAAGGAGCTTAACTTCCGTCTCTCGCCCCGTCTCCTCCCGACTGCCGCTCCTCTCTCTCTCTCTCCCTCTATTTCGAGCTGCCTGTTACAATCGAAAGGCTCGCTCCGTTCGCGGAATCCCTTTTCAGCAGATAATCACAGCCGCCCGGCGCGGACTCCCCTCCCCCAACTTCTGCTCCCCCGCCGTACGCTTCTCCTCTTCCCGGCATTAATTAAGTTATTTTTACCGATCGCTCGGTTACCTTCGATCGAAAGAAGAAGAAAAAACCACAGTCGAATCATTCGCGCGTCACCGCACGCAATTAGCGCACCTGACCCGACTCCAGCGAGTGCACATGCCCGTCGTCGCGCGTGTGGGAGCGAGAAGCGCGCGATCTCTGCTCGCGGCGCGACAGAGTGTCGAATCCACTCGGGCGCGATATTACAACCATGTCCAGGCACACGCTTCTCTCGAGATAAGACGTCGAGGAGGACCCGGTGAAGGAAGGGCTCGCGGAACCAAGTAGTTTACAGCGCTCCCGCGCCGCCAGAAGCCGGGATTCCCCTCCGCTTTT
>JAPYYV010009643.1:0-23506 GCA_030522625.1 Copidosoma aretas | reverse complement strand
AGTATTGTTGCATAGGTACAGATCTGCAATTTATTTTTCCGACAAGATTCAATAAAATGTAGGTGAATAAAAATATGGTATTACATCATTGTGTAACTACTGCCTAGTCCAGTTTTGAAACTGGGCAACTATGATGAAATACGTTACTGTCGTACTAGTCATCTGTAAAATCAATGAGATTAAAATTTTGATAGCCTCGATTTAAAAGATCATGTACTCGTAATAAATACTCATACCGATACTAGCAGAGACTCATCGAGCGAGAATAGGCTGTACACAGCAAACTTTGTCTCGCCGCTGTGCAAGTAATTACTGAACTTGTACAACCTTTCCACTAATTCTCGATTCTCAGTAACTTGCAAGTATTCGCTCACGATCTGTCTCGTCCTACCGCTCTGCTTATCACGTTTTTAATCAACATTTCGTCAGACCAAATTTATTTATAACATTAAAAAATTAGATTCTCACCTCGCTCGTCGTATTTGAAACACTCGTGGTCAGCACTATCAACAAAAAGATGTACAAAACCACGTGAAGGAGGGAGTAAATAATGTCGTACACCACAGAATCGTACTTCTTGAAAACAGAGACCTCCAGTGCGTAAAATATATTCAGAATGACGATGCAAAAAATGTTTATCAAGTTGAGCAGCGTAGGCAGGGAGTAAAAACTCGATACCTCCTGCGCCACTCGCCTGAGTGATGAGTGCAGCAAACGCAGGTTCGATAATTTCTTCATCTCTAGGGTATTGTCGGCATTAATTTTCTTCGCTCTTGTATGCCGGGCCATGTCTGACAAGCTCACGTTGACGAAGCGAAAGTACTGCCGCAACAACAGTAGAATAATCGAATACTGTATGAGCAGGGCGCAGTTTATGGAGTAGCAGAAAAGCTCGCGGATCAAGTAATCGATGAGCATTGCTCTTCGGAGGGGCCACATCGCGAAAATCAAGCAGTAAAATATCGCGTAGATCAGGACAATCGTCGCGGCGCTTTTCCAGCATGATATTTCGCCGTTAGATTTGGTTATCGCGCTAGCCAGGTCCGTTATGTCGTTGACTCTGGTAGCTACTTCCATGATCTTCTTTCGGTTGAAACAGTAGATCAGCAGTGTGATGATGCTCGCGAGAGCGAAACGCGCGTGTTCTATCATGTACAACATTGTCACTCTGAACTGATCGATGTTCAAGTTTCTGCTTAGTTCTTCGTAAAATATAGTTATGCTCAAAGCCATTATGGCGCATATCAGGAATACGTTGTAGAAAATTGAGTATTTCGAAGCAGAGAACCTCCAGCGCTTGATGTTCTTGTCGCTCGTTGCTTCGATTTCGCAGTTTACAGTCGCTACCCCGGATATTTTGAAGAAGCACTGTAAAAATTTCGCGACGAAAATTTTATCAGTCAGTAAGTCGCTAAAAAAGTTCATGATTGAAAAATTGAATGCGTGATTCGTGTGCAAATTTTTTCCTTGAGAACTATCAAAGGTGTCGATCGTCGAGACACTGAACGATGAGTCGGTCGGCAAAATCAATTTTGCACAATTTACTGATGGAAAATATGAATGTTCTCGCTAAGCCGTGAATTAATTAAAATATTGTACTTTTTCTGGCATAATACATCCTTACTTTGCGCTTCTACAATAAAATTTCCTATATGAATTTTATTTCCTGATTAATTAAACTTCATTGATTATACAATCGATAATGTAACGCTTCGCGGACATATATTCGCAAACTGGGCAAAAAGCAACAAGGCTCATTTTATTATTTTCTAAGAGACCTACCACTTAAACCTTATTGCGTTAGCCGTTAGGATCCGAGCATCCGTTTTCAAGCTAGAGCCAAAAATTCTTTTTGTCCAGTTTGCGAATACATGTCCGCATAGTGTACGTCTAGTGCTTTGAAAAATTCAAAAAGAATTTATCTTTTGCAATAATTCACGGATTTTTAAATGTCCTTACATATGATTATAAAACATTTTGTTTATATTTATTAACTAAATATTTTAGAGTATAAATGTTTTACCCTTATAACTTTTCTATGTTCGAAAAATATCGCTACAACTTGGCTTATTTCAGCTGAGTTCTGAACAAAAAGCTTAATAAACTTTTGTTATCCTGCACGATCGAGTGTTTTATTGGCTTTTTTTTAATTTTATCAAATTTCAAGTGATATCTTGGAACTTACATACACTATATATAACTAAACACTATCTTGCGCGGGTTTTTTTGAACAGATATTCACCCACTGATAATATAGATCTTTCTGCCTTCATATTCATGCAGATTAGCTACTAAATTCCATAATAGCATTTCTTAATTTTCAATTTCTTTGCTACCGTGTTAATACGGTTGTCAACTTATTGGTTTGCAAAATTAAATAAACTCTTTTTTTTTCAATTAATTTTATTGAACATATTAGTACATTGATTTATATAAAATATGTAAATTTACAATTCGATATTGGTTATTGTTATTTGCCATCCATTAGACTTTTTAGTATTTATATTTATGTTTTGCTTACATTTACAAGTATTTATTAGTAATATTCAATATTACGTACGCCTTGTAGATTAAATACAATTTAAGTAAAATAAAATGTATCCCATATATTAAACATATCCAATAAAATCAACCTTATTATTTATTAGGATACAAAATTTTAATCAAAACTGTTCATCTTAAGTTTAATTGTACGCACTAAAAAAAAATCGCAAATCTTTGAAATCATTTTATTTTAAAGTCTTAATCATACCTTTACATAAATTAAAGTAGCAATTCAAAAATAAAGTCAAAAAATTATGACCATGAACAGAATTTAACAAATAAAAGTTACACATTCACTGCCTCCAATAATTCATAAGATTCACTATTAAATATGGCTACAATGAAAAAATTAATCTTCCTTTTCAAAGTATTAATTTTTATAATTCTTATTTTGTTTCATTTTTGTCGGTTATTTTATTTGAACCTGTTACTCAGAATTCAAAATTTTATTTAAAAATCGAAATGATCATATGCTAGTAAGT
This sequence comes from Copidosoma aretas, assembly GCA_030522625.1. Lineage (NCBI taxonomy): Eukaryota > Metazoa > Arthropoda > Insecta > Hymenoptera > Encyrtidae > Copidosoma > Copidosoma aretas. Next base: position 20,480 of record JAPYYV010009643.1, on the reverse strand, counting down.
ATTATTTTGAAGAAAAAATACTTTTCCTGCTGGTAGCATTTCTTGGAATGTCAGAGTTTTGCTAACGATACAAAGGCTTCATGCAACCTCATTTTGCTGCACATTCATGGTGGCGTTAACTTCTAATGTTTGCATAATTATACAAAGCGTAGGTCATATTTGCCCAACAATTAAATATTTGATCATTCAAATTCGTCGAAATATAAGTCTAAAAATAGTAAGTACATAAATAACGCACAAGATATTACATACATATTCATTGCTTACCAAGAGATTTTGGTGATAGTTCGATCACCCAAATACGTCATCATATAGTAGCTGCTGATTATTCAAGTTTTCTTAGATAATCAGCATATCTCATAATGCCGGGATCATTATTATTTTGCTTCAAACACAACTTTTTTTTACACATCTGATTTTACTTGAAATTTAATTAATTCTTACGTATGAACGTTCACACGTTCACGAGACTGGTACATTACTATACATCGTAGCACTGGATGAAATCATCGTATCTGCTAAAAATACATGCGAGTACTTTTGCTGCAAAGGGAAATAGTATATTAAGGATTCATGTATACTTTTGAAGAACATTACTTTGCTGTATATTTCAGTGTGCGTACATACTTACTATATTATAGGACTCTTAATTTGTGTGGATACGCGAGTGCTTTTTAAGACTACCGAAGTTGGTAAAATTCTTATGACATACTTCGCAGCTAAGCACAGGGACGCTCAGCCGTATGGATTAGCATGCGCTTTTTAAGATTGCTCAGCTGGTCAGTGAATGGCCTTTGACAGATGGAACAGTGACCACAAGGTATGTCCGCGTCTGGAACGTGAGCTGGTGTATCCGACCAATTCCGAACACTCCGAGCACGTGGAAGAGTTTCTCCCCAGTTTGGGTTTGCTCGCATGCGTTGCTCAAGACGATGCTATACTCTAAAAGATTCCGGACACTCCGAGCACTGGAATGACTTTTTCCTATCGTGCGTCTTCATATGCCTCGTGAGATTACAGGATTCGGTAAAACATTTTTTACATATCGAGCATTCGTACGGACGCTCTCCCGTGTGTGTCCTCATGTGCCTTTTAAGATTGCTAGGATCGGTGAATGGCCTTTGGCAAATGTAGCAGTGACAGCAGGGTATGCCCGTGTGAACGCGCATGTGTCTTCTGAGGGTGCATTTTTTTCTGAATTTTTTCGAACACACAGCGCACTCGAAGGGTTTTTCGCCTGTATGCGTCCGCAAGTGTATCGTGAGATTGCTTTTTTTGGCAAACGATTTGATGCAGGACGAGCACTCGAAGGTTTTTGTCACCGCGTGAACAAGTCTGTGGGCCTTGAAATGGGAAGCCGTGATAAAAATTTTTCCGCACACATCGCACAGATGTGAACTTTCCCGAGAACTTGTACCAGCTCCGTGCTTGTGACCGGAATTCTCCTTGCGACCCTTCATTATATTCGTAAACTGCACGCCGCGGAAGTGTAATTTTACGTGAGAGCGGTTTGTTTGAGAAGTTACCGATATTGTATCAAATAACAATCAGCCTTTCATTCGTCAAATATTTCGAGATTTCGGCTTTGTTGTTTTGTAGACAATAGGCACGGACAACATTTTACCGATGATCATTATTTCGCACATGTGCCACGTTGAGGTTTCCTTCGAGAAGTTAATAAAGTACTTTCCTTCTCATCGAGTAATTCGTTGTCAGATATTATCAAGTAACGGAATTAATCTTAATTTTTTTAAATACCGAAGACTCAAAGGTCAATGTTTCTTTTTTCCCATAAGTTCCTTCAGAACCATCGACTTCGGACATGTTGGATCATCGAGGGATTTCCTTAAACATGAGACCGTATTGTTCGACGATCGATCTTCCTCCAATCGAGCAAACCCGATATCCTGGCTCTCCCACACTTGGATCCTGGATCGTTGGTCCGCGCACATCTCGCAAAAAGCATCGATAATCATATCATCGGCACTTGCAACCCAATTTTGCCTCGGAACGCGCTGATCACGGTCCATCGACCCCAGCTCCCCTCCGGCCGTCTTGATTAAAAAAAAAAACCGAGTTCCCATTCCCTCGCCCCCCTCGCGTCACACCCGCGACCGGCGAACTCCGCCGACAAACCGATCGTACCCGGCAAAACAGCACCCGAGCACTGACGACCACGAAAAGCTCGCGCGCGCCGCTGGACGCGTGCACACACGGGAGGAGGAAGGAAAAGATGGACGACGAGGCTCGTCTATTTTCGTAAAAGCCGCGCGCCAGCGGCGTGAGAAAACCCGGGGGGGTGGGAAGCACGCGCGGGGGATTTGCGGGGCCCCCCGCGCGCGGCGCCCCCCGCCGCTCCGGCCCCCCCCCCCCGATAGCGCGCGCGCGCCCGAAACCCCCGGAGAAGAGGACGGGCGAGCCGCGAGGGGCAGCCGGCGGCGGCGGCCTTGCTCTCAGAAGCCGCCCCGGCTCCGGAGCGACCGCCTCAGTTCGGCCCGATCCCCCGTCCGCGAGAGCCCGCGCGCTTCGACGAGCTCGACGATCGAGCCTCGGTTTTTTTCTTTTCATCGTCACCGTGGACGACCTGTGTATGTCCAGCGCACAGTGCGGGATCGAGTAAAAGGGAGACTCGTCGTCGTCGCGTTTGGCTGTGAAACCCTTTTTTTGTTTCGAGAACACTCGCTTGCACCGCAACAGCCGAGGATGGACGTGATGGACGCGGTGGTGCCGGAGAAGAGTTCCGGGGCGCCCGGAGACGGGCCGGACGGCGAGGACGAGACGACGATGGAGGTTATATACGACGAGCCGAGCGTCGAGGTTAGTTACGACGAGCCGGTCATCACGGAAACCGACGATGACATCACCATGACCACCACTCGGCGCAGGACCATACGCACCAAGTACCGGATCCAAGAGGTGCGTGTGTCGTTGTGCCTTTTTTATTTCCCCGTCGTTTTTGTTTTTGTTTCAACAGGCCAGTAGTTATTGCTTCGTCGTTGGTGTCGTATTTCGGTGCTTCTTCGAGGTTAGGAAGAGTCGAGTGTCGGTTCGTAGGAGGGTACAAGGACTGAGGTGAGGCTGTTTTGGATCAAAAATAAGAAAAGAATCGTGGACAACGTTATGTTTTTGTTAGAGAGGGAGAGAGAGAGCGAGAGATTTTGATTGATCTTGAGGTTTTGATTATAAATAACGAAGCCCGATGGTGTTCCGGAGACGCGTGCGGCCCGGAATAGAACTCGTATTCGGAGAATACAACGCGACATTGAAAAAGAAATAAAAAAGAGAGAAACATCCTACAGTGTTGGAAGTGTATTATATTGGGTTATTGTATTTTTAGAAACCGTGTACAACTATATACGTACAGTGGTGCGATTATAACCGCCCACCGTACGTTTTAAAATGTTTTTGAACGCGGTGATTACATAAATATTGAGTTATCAGGCACACAAGTACGAGGAGGTTTATAGTGTCGTTTGATGTTTGCAGATCGTATCTATTTGCGATGCAAAAGTAAAATTAGAGCTTAGTTATTGGTGATGTAGTCGAATATTTTTTTAAATTTAAAATTAAAAACTACTTCGTATCGTTAAAATTTTCGATAAATCAAGTTTTTCAGAACATTTTTATACTATGATTAAAAGAGTTAGCTAGTCGACGAAATTTTTTTGTTCTCTGGTATTTATTTATTACGTTGTATACGCGTGAAAGTCGTGCTTTATTACAGTGATATCCGAGTAAAAGTTGAAATATTTCAAACGGCTCTTCTGTTGTTCAACACACGCGGACTAGAAGTTGGAAATAAATCTAAAATTTGAGCTGAAAAGTTAGTTTACATTTAGTTCTGTGTGAGTCACTCTTTTGACTAATGGGAAAAAAATAATAATTCGACTTTTCAGTCTCTTCATTCGTTAGCCTTGTTTTTTAGAAAATACTTTAGGCTTTCAACTTTTATACCACGAACTTTCATACACAATAATCACGTAAAACTTCCTAAGTAATTTGCCATTGTATCATGTAACACGTAAGAGGACAAAAATTGATAGCGTTAAAATAAATTTACCATGAAAAAACGCTTGTGTTTTTATACCTGGCAATATTTACTCTTATTATTATTAAAAAAAAAAAAAAGTTCAGCCATCACCATAAAAATAAAGGCACTTACTCTTGATTATAACAAGACTGCAGAACATCTTCATGATATTTTCCTCGAATAAGACACTTGAAGCGTGTACATGGAAACTTTATGGCCGTCGTTTAAAAATAAATGGAGTAAAAACTTCTTGCGTTTCAAGTAGGCATACACTTTAAAAAAGACACCATCGCATACATCCTTTGTTAAAATCTTCGTCTCGTCCCGAAATAAATCGGGACAAAAAGATCAGCCTGAAAAGCGCGCAGAGGCGTGTTTGTACACTGCGCACAGCGTTTTGATGAATCTCAGGAAGTGTCTGACACGTGCGAGACACGTTTTCATACCCCCCAGCGTCGCACGTCTGGAAAAAATCTTGGAATTTTGTTTCCTCCCGAGTATATTTATTTTAGTCCTTTTCAATGTATCTTCCGCTCATTTCATTATTATTCGATCTTAATTATGGAGTAGATGTATATTTTTATTCAAAATTTTACGAATCAACAGTTGGTGAATAAATTATTTTTTAAAACATGGATAAATGCGAATTGAAACCGTTCCGATCACGTTGTAGGGCCACAACCTGTGCTACATCGGCTTACAAGTAAACAATGACGCAAATCTCGTACGCACAAGTATAGTTTGATTTTCTTCGCCCCAACACCTTTTGGCTAAAAGCAAGTCAGAGAATTTTGCGAGTGCGTCGATCTTCGAAGCCCGACCAACGCGTTAAACATACATTCGCACACACGCGGGCGAACATGTTTCGGCGCAGCCGCCGCGCACGTAATAGCGGTGGGCATTTATTTTTAAGCAATATCTGCTCGGCGGGCTCCGCGCGGCGCTTCTGTCAATTTACCAAAATAACACAGAGTTTCGCTGAAGACACGTGCTGGGCGCGAACTTTAGCTTCAGTCTGTTCCTTCTTTTTTCTTCATCGAAGAAATTTGTTTTTGTAAGAAAGAAAAAAAAATTACTATGCGCATCCATGCCATTATCTCGAATTTGATACGTCCTTCGGGGTGGAGAAATGTATCGAGCGTGTACTTAGTTTGAGCGTTTCTTGGGCTTTCTATCAACAACAAATGTATAATGAAAAGGCCTATAGAATGTTTGTAGAGAAAAAACATTCCACCAAGTGAAAGAGAACAAATCATAGTTTCGATGAAACTGACATGTCTAGTTTTTTTTACGAATCCTGTTTTTTAAATATTAAAAAAATTAATAAACTTTTTGTATTAATATACAATGAATAATATAATAAAACATATAATATGTTGAAATATACTATTAAACGGCAAAAAATACAATAGCGTATGCGAAAATTATGTGTGTCAACTATACGTAGATCGAGACAGTCATTGCACGACCGTACAATTCACAGCTTGTAAACCTACATAAGAAGCGTCTCGTTCGCGAAACTGGATGGGATGGAGCAAAAGAGATGACTTTGTGTGCACACACGCATATTATATATCCGCCTTGACGCAACGCGAAGATGGTTAGAAAAATCTGGGGTGACTGTTTGTTTACGTTGTCTTCCGTTCTCCTTGGCGCATACGCGTACATCTGGTGCGTATGGCGCATGATTAAACGTAATTATACGCGTTGATTTCAGTTAAACAAACTCAAACACATATAGACGAGCTTGTTTTGTCAATCGACATTATTTTTAATGATTATTTTCATGTCGTTCGTTTGGTTTTATAAAACAAATGTTTCTGGTGCTCTGCTGCTAGTTATACAAGTGTAAACGTTACAAATGTCACTTTGTACGCATTTCAAAATTAACAAGTTATCATTCGTTTTTGGTCAATATTAGTACGAACATAAACACGTACCGTACATACATCGCTGCTAAAAAATAAGAGCCACGCTTTATCATAACCATACATATCTTTGAGTTTATACTTACGTGCATATGTTATTCTTCACGAAAAGCATTTTTATTGCATACGTGCAATTTTGTTAAATTTAAAAACATCGTTTCCATCTATTATCCAAGAACTATTATACTTATGAGATGTTTATTTATAATTCATAATTTTTATTAGAATAAAAACATGTTGCTGCTTAATTAAATAAACATATAAAGCAGGGAAAAACAAAATTCTTTTTGCAAGCAAATATAACTATCGCACGTCAATCGCATCGATTTTCCTCCCTTGTTCTCCAATCCAAGTGCGTGCGTGCGTAAAGACAACCGCGAAAGTAAAACAGGGAGACGTGATTTCCACTGACGCACAGAAACTCTGCTTCTTTGCTTTGAAGAGAATTCACGTCATATTGTCAAATCACTGTCACCGGTAATTTTAGAACATCGGCGTAGCCCGAGTTTATGCACACACACGCGTATATTTCTAAATATTTTTCCGATCGAGACTATAGTTAAACGAACGAATCCACGTCGAAATTCACGATCGACTATATAAAATGTACATGCATGTAAAATGCATGGATGCTGTAGAAGAAGGGACGTTATAAAAGAAGACTATGCATGCGTAAAAAAACTTCCTGCGTTCAAGAGAGATACTAAAACATCGTACTGTTTGATTGATCTTGGACAGGCCTCGCTGCTCTTACTTAGCTGGATAAACGTCGAGGATCGTCCGCAGATGTATCTCTGTTACTTTTAATAATTCTAATAATTGAAGGGCGAAAATAGCAATCTTTAAAAGTAATTGCTAGTGTTGATATTTATGAACAAACAGGTCTGTGCAGTATAAACAGACAAAATTTATTTATTCAAAGAAATTATTCTGATTTGCTACATTGCATGCTTGAATCTTGTCGATTTATCTAAAAAAAATTTTTTTAATTTATTTAAAAATCTTCCGATTTTTTTTTGATGCCAGAATTATAAGGCTTGTTTCAATCCTCGATAAACATTCATGTAAAATTGTTATGGATAGTTTTAAAAAATGTTCAAAGCATACAGAAAAATTACATTGATTACGTAACTATAGGTTTTAAAAAGCTTTTGTTCGAAGAGTAAAACAAGTCCTGTAAATCAGCATCAAATAATCATGAAAATAGTTTTTTATAATGTGTACTGCTTAAACTCGCCGTGTAGAGAGTTCGAAAAAAAAAATTTTTTTTTCAAGTATTAAATAAATGTTTGTTAATAGATTTTTGAAATTTTTTTCGTGGACTACATGTTACTTTGAATTTCCGCTATTGTTCGATCATATAAAACCTCTAAAAGACTATTCCTGCACAAAATTTTACACTAACTAAAACTGTTCGTCGAAAGTTGCGTTGCCGCCGCATAAATCGTATCATAAGTAAATCCCAGAGAAAAGTAAAATATGCATCTACCTCACATCAGAAATACATCTTTCGCTTGCACATCGATGAATTTATGCGTGTAACAGTTAACATCACACTACCCCGATTGGAACATCGGGAAGGTGGGAACTTTTAAAATTAGCATTGAGGTCGGGAGGAGAACGTCGATTTCGCCTATGGCCATACGTACTGCTGTTTCTGTGGAACTTTCTGGACATTAGATTATTTTAAACTGTATATGTGTTCGTCTAATAGGGGGTAAGTATTCTTCATACTAAAGGCTCCAAAGAACCCAAGTACGCTTTGTTGATGCACTGATAAGTTATGTACTTTTACGAGCGCTAGTTATTATTAATTATACGAATGTTAGTAATGTTTGACAATAGATCTATTTCTCGATGTATAAGTTCGGCTTTAAAAAATATTTAAATAAGATAAAATCCTAAAATTGTTCTATTTTATTGCTGTAGTCTCGTAATTTATGTGTATTAAATTGTGTAATGATACTTAAGATTGTACATATTTATAATCAGTGTGTACGCTGTAACTATTGAATGAAATTCAATATTTTTCAATAAAACTAGACAGGAGTATCTGTCACATCAAAATATACAATTAAATGAAAGTTAATTTGTTGAAATTTTTGGAATCAAAAAAATTTTCTGCATTTTAAAAGCTTTTTTTTTAAAAGTAATGGAAAAAATTAATTAGTAATCTTCATAGATAACTTACGGTTAATCCATGTAGCATTTTGATTTCTATTTTTAGATCTTTACATATTGAGTTTAAGTAGCTTATGAAGTTATTAAGTAAAGCGATAAAAAAAATTTCAAAGTAGATAAAATCCGGTTTTTATCTATTTTTAAATTTCACTTATCGATATTTTAGATAGCGCTGAGATATTTTTTCCGATATAATTATGTACTGTAGTAACATGTCGAGAAGCTTTCATACCAAATGGTTTTAAAAAGAAATATCAAGTTAACGTTATAATGCTATGCAGCATAAAAAGTATATTATACCTATCAATATAATTCCTCGTGGATTTTCCACGGACTTATAAATTTCTCGTGTCAAATTTACGGTAATTTCGACGAAAAAGCCACGGGGCTCTGTGTTTGCGTCAAAGGCAGGACAGGAAAAAATTGTTTTTATTAATATATTGAATTCATGTAATTTTAACAGACCACACCTGTATACCAGTTCTTTTATGTTAATATTGAATTCTATTGCTTATAATAAATAATATTAAAACAACTGAAAGTCTTAAGCTTGGATGATAACTGCTGCTATTTCTGGAAGCGCATTGCACCTACGATGTACATGTCTCGAGGCAAAAGAATTGTTATCGCCTCTCGACCACTTCTTACACAGTCTACGATGATTTTAATAATTTGTGTGATGTGTCGCTGTTAACTGTATACAACAGCAAATATGGAGTTGTACCGTGTTGAGGAAAAAAATTTCACTTGGTATAAAGTCTTGATGTTTCGAATTAAACTTTTTTCGTCGTAATTACGCGATTGTGTGTAAAATAGTAGATAAGTGTACGTAAACGAGAAAATTTTTCCAAGTCATCGTATTTTCCGCGCTAGGTAAGTGCTTTAGATTAATGCGGTCACAATCTATATTACCCGTTTTTAATCGAACAAAGAACAAATCAGCTTTATTTTATAATAAAAAGTGTATGCCTGTTGCCATTTAATGAAGAAGTAAATGAAGAAAGTCATGCAGTCCGGATCGAGCTTGCAGTAACCCTGTTTTTAGGTATTCACAAAGCTTTTCAAGGGCCTAAAGTTGTGTCGAACATTACGCAGTCAGGGAAAACGTGAATTTTACTCTTCTTAACGGATATGCACTTATACATTGAATCAAGAAGGTTCTATTGATACACAAAATAGATATGTGTTGTTTTTGATTACTTGTTTGACGTACACGTGATGTGCTAAATTGAAGAAATGGATGCCGATAAAAATATTGAAAACAACACTTCCAAAAGTGACTCCCAATACATGTATCATGCAATACAAAAAATTACACTTTATGTTGCTAGAGATACGGACGTAATTTCCTGCAGATAGTAGACACCTTTAGAAAACAACTAATGGCACGAAAGGAGATACTACGAGCTTTGTTCCAAACTGAAGAAATACTAGTGTTGATGACCGAACCGAGGAAAACTATTCTCTGTTGAATTAAGTGTCGTGCTTTTTTAAGTTTAAAGGTTATGCTATGATCACTGCTGCAGAACACGTATTATATGCCAGTGTTAAGGAATATTATATTTTCTTTCGTTTTGACGAATGAAGATAGAACACTGCAGCAGCTGTTGCTGTAAGTATCGATAAAAATTCCAAGTTTATTTTACGTTTGGTATTTTATTTTATTTCCCGCATCTATGTCTGCCAATAGTCTCGTTTGACTAATGACTATCGATAGAACATTACTAAAAGAACTAGAACGATGCAAAACCAGGAGACAAAACGTCTCCACGAGGCAGTCAGCTATGGTGACGTAACGCTAGTTTGTGATATTTTACAGAGGTAATTTATATTTTTAAAAGCTGATCGAAACCATTGAAAATCTTTCTTTCTATTTTTATCATCATCTCCTAGGGATTCGCGTTGTGTAAATGATTGGAATCTCAAGTTTCAAACACCACTGCACATGGTTTACGATTTCGACGGCTATTCCAGTTCTGTGCAAACCGAAGACAGACTGGCCATAATGCAGCTGCTCATCGATCACGGAGCCGATGTGAATATTCGAACGAGGAGTAATATGTCGACAGTACTAAATATGTCGGTCTTCAGGCGACAGGTAGGCCCTTGATGTTTTTTTTCCACTCTGTAAAAAGTAAAATATATTGCTAATATCTTTATACCGTTTCAACACCAAAAGATCGGTGAGTCCAGGTTGCTTCTTAACAATGAAGCTGATCCGAACATTTGGGATCGTCTGAATCGCACAGCTCTGTTCAACGCAGTCATGGGAGGTGAGGAGGACATAGTAAGGCTACTGTTGGACCACAAGGCAGATCCCAACATTTCCGGCGACGGTAACAACATGCCGCTGGACAAGGCTATCAGTCGCTGCAGCTTGGAGCTCGTGAAGAAACTTATAACGTTTGGGTAGGACACCAAAATTTTCCAATTCTCCGACGCTGCTCAACACCGTTCGATCGATTTCTATTTTCCACAGTGCAAAGAGCAAAAACGTGTACCGAATGCTTCTGAGTGCGTGTGAGTCCGAAGACGTGGAGCAGTCGAAAAAAAGGACGCTCATCAAGTTCTTAATGAGCCAAGCGACCAAGGTCGACGCCCACGATAGCTTCTCACTCAAAGCTCTGATGCACTACGTACTGTTCCACAGGCATCACTCGTACCATGATAAATGTTTTCTACTCGAGTTGCTGGGCGAGCAGGGCATCGATATCGACGATGACGCCGCTGACTCGGACCTGCACACAGCTGCTCGAGAACAGGACGAGGCTAGGGTTAAGGATCTGCTTCGCGGAGGGGCAGATGTGAACGCGAGAAATGTTTTTCATGAGACACCGTTGCACTCGCTGTTGAATAAGATGTACACTCCTCGGGTGCACCGGATTGCTATTTTGCTGATGGACCATGGTGAGATGACTGTGACACCCACTCTTGAATCCCAATTAAAAAGTATCCCATATTGATTTCCCAAGTAGAGTTTTGGAACGAAATCCATGTGAGAATCCAAACGGGAATCCATACAGAAGTCCTTACAGATTGTTATCGATAATAATAAGAATAAGCACGAGTAAATCGACAGCGCTAGGTGCTACCATCTGTACATCCATATTTATGAAATCTCACTCTTCTAAAAAAAACCTCATATGGATTTCTGTACGGATCTTCCATAGAGATTTCAACATGGTTACTTTTGGCTTGGATTAATTTTTATTGAACTTCCTTGGCCAACGAATCAAAATTATTGCTTTTAGGAGCAGATCTGAGGGCTCGCGATAACATCGGCTACAAACCGTTCAAAAGAGCCTTGAGGTACAACAAAAAGAGCATAATGAAATTGCTGCTGGCCAAAATCGCGGGGGTCGACGAGGCGACGCTCGAGTACTACAAGATGACCATACCCGATTTGGGCGTCAAGTATTACGAGCTGAGGCTCTTCGAGCTCATCGTCGCCATCGAATTCGACTACGAACAGGTGGTCGATCGCCTGCTCGACATGGACTGCGTCGACGAGGCGAGGAGAAAGCACCGACAGGACATAAACGTCGCGCTCTGCGAAGCCGTTCGTTACAAGCTCTGTACAATTGTGAAGATGCTCCTGGAAGCTGATTTCCGGACTGACTGGTTTGTGATTTGTAATTTTGGATTTTTCATTCATTTCGTCTGATTGGTCAACGTTATTATTCATCGACAGGCGCTTTGTGAACAGTATACCCAGTTTCTTCGTGGACAATTGCAAAGAGACGGACGTAAGGATAGCTTGTTTGCTCTGGGAGTACAGGGACACTCCAACACTGAATCGAGCGACGGCTGATGTCCTTCACTGTATCATACAAGGTTCGCAGTCGAACACGTTTACGAACCTCTTGATTTTCTACTACAACGTCGATTTGCGTCTGAACAAATTGGACGCGGGTTTGATACCGGCACGAGGACTTTTTAAGTTGAACAAAAAATTAAAAACGATTGCTTCTGTTTGTAACTGCAAGCTGGATGAGTTGAAGACAGTCAAAGTGGGCGACGATAAGACCATCTTTGACATCATCACGATGCGGCTGGATTCGCTCGTCAAGCTGTTGAATAACGAAAGTTACTTGGACTCGTGTGTGAAGTATTGTTCGTCGCTCGATGATAAAGAGGTACTGGAGTATTTCGAGTACGCGGTGAAAGTTCGCATTGATTTGGCGATTGAGAAAATGAGGGTCTGGAATAGGGCGAGGGATTGTCTGATCAAAACTCTTCGTAGTGTCATGGTGTCGGAAAATTTGAAAGACCTGCCCGAAGAAATCGTGTGCAAAATATTGGCTCATGTGAATATGAGAGAATTGAAGAAACTTGCGGAGAGCGTTTGAACTCTGTGTTGTTACTTCAGCGAGATTTTTGTGTAGTACAATTTGAAGTCCATACATGGATTTTGTTTTAGTGATAAATCAGCTCTATTGGCTGTAGTTTTTTTATGAGTGAATTGTTGCAAATTTAATTATTTTGAAATATAAAGGCGTGTGCCTGTTTGTGCTGGAGCAGATTAGCGATAGATTCTTGGAATATTAAATATTTTTAGTTGAGCTATAAAAGTTTTTGATGAACGTTGGAAAAAATTCACCTTTGGTAATTATTTTTTAAGTTGTAATCAGAAGCAAGTTGTTGTACTATTGTTTTAATAATTAAGACGAGACTGCTATACATATTTCAAGAGAGTGATGAGGCCAGTATGATTATCAATTACTTCATGAGGTAGCTGATTCTTCACTTTGTGTTGATTTCTTGTAGTTGATACTTAAAATTTGTATTTTTTCTTGTCAATTTGTTCCTTCATGGCACATATAAGACTTGAAATTTATTTTGCACCAAAAACAGACGACTCATTTGTTGTTACACTTTTGTCATGGTGAAAATAATAAAAATTTAAGGAATTCCTGTCTTACCTGAAAAGGATGGTAGAGCTAATAAAAAAATACACAATACTTTTGTTTTAACTTTCTCAGTGTTTTTGATACTATTTAAATTTTAGACGCGATGGAAAACCGCTTAAAAAATCTGGATCCATTGTTTTTGTACATAGTCTTCTTCTTTTTTTAATTAGAGATAATTCAAGAAGCGATTTTTATGCGCCTATTCCGATTCGATGAGTGGAAATATACAAAGATGAGCCAATTTTGTCAATCAATACATCACTCCACATGGAAATGTCTGATTTATTTGGTTCATAAGTATATCCATGATAATATTTATACCCATCGTTTAAATATAGATTTTTTGTGTTCCTGATGAAATTCGAAACCAGCGGTTTGAGATCGCACTACCCCAGTCCATAGAGCGTAATAAAACTAAATTTCAGAGCAGAGCAAATTAATAAAACAAGCGCACAACTGAAGTCAAAAATACGTCTTCCTCTCTCGCCTACTTTCTCTCGTGCATCGATGAATTTACGAGCGTAACAGTTAACAACGCACCAGCCCGATTGGAACATCGGAAAGATGGGAACTTTTAAAATTAGCATTGAGGTCGGGAGAAAAGCGTCGATTTCGCCCATTGCTATAAGTACTGCTGTTTCTTGCGGGGCTTTCTGGACATTAGGAGATTTTGATTTGTGTGTATGCGCGTTAGGGGATTAGTGCTTTTCGCGCTCAAAAGCACCTGTGCTCTCTTTTAGCACTGCGTTGATGGACCGATGATACATATATATACACACGGACTAACTTATGGTAATACCCAGCGCTTCTGAAAGACAATTTTAGAATATGGAGATTAGCGGGATTTGGAGTGTGTTTCGCCATGTGAACTTTATTAATTTTTGTTTAAACACTTTGAGTAGTTTTGTTTGAAAAATCCTATGGTAGAATTTTTTTTTTTTCCCAATGGTCATAAAAAAAAAAAAAAAAAAAAAACGATACAGCAACAAACGTATTAAATAAGAATTAATTTTTTACCTCATTGTTCATGAATACTGTATTTAAATTTACGTGAGAAAATATACGAATAATAAAGATAAAAATCTCTGAATATTAATAGTATTGTTTTATAAACAAAGCAAGGGAACAGCTTCTCGAAAAGCCCTGTATTTTAAATAAAGAAGCGCGCGAAATCGGCGACGATGACGACGACGACGCGCGACTTCACACTTGCCACTAGATTAATTTCCAACGCGTCCCGGACACGCTGTGTGTGGGTCTTTAAATTTCTCTCTCTCTCTCTCTCGGCTAATGTCCTTTTCGTTCGAAATAAACGGCTTATTTGATTTGTTCAATTTTCGTGCCGATTTCCTCAAAAATAGAACCTCATGTTTGTATCGAGTGTCAAGCTAAAACTGTGATACATTAGGTAATATACTTGAAAGATGACAAAATATTGTCTAGAGTTCTAACGTACAATCAAACAGTTCGTAACATTGGAAAAAAGATTAAAATTAAATGAAAATTCTCTTACTACAATTGAAATTTATACAGATTCGTCTCTCTCGTGGTCCAAAAAATAATTTTATCAGAAATGTTGCTCGAGAAAAAATTCCAATTCAGGTTCAACCTAAGGATTCAAATCAAATGTTGCACAGTGTATTGGGTGGATCATGAAAAGAAAATTGGATGCATATTTTTTAAAATTGTAATATCCAACTCCATCGCCGTCCCCTTTTGTCCAATATTGTTTGCGATCCGAAAGAACTCGATCTATTCTCCAGTGAATAAAACATCGCCCAGTCACCATCCGCGAGCACATTAACATTGTACAATTACGCGTGATTCCGAGGCATTCGTACAGCATCGTCGACGACTTTTGCAAATCATTGATAAAAACGTTGATCATCGAATCCTCGTAGTACCCCCCCCCCCCCTGCGCACAGATATCGTGCATTATATACAGACCCGAGCTCGTAATTGCCGCAGAAATCAGACACCATTAAAGTGAAAAACGGCCGCGCGCCCGAGATTAATTGCTCCGCGAGCGGAAAACGTCGAGACGAAGGAGAAGAGGAGGAGGTGGGGGGGGGGGGGGGGGGGCCTTCCGAAATCCAAATTCCAGATTAGCGCGCTTGTTAGTACAACCCGCGACTTTTCTCCTCCGCTCCTTCCTTCCGTCCCCTGCGCACTTACTCATTCCTCTTGCGTGATTCCGTGTTTGTCGGAATCTAATTTCGTCTCTCTCTCTCTCTGTACCACGCACAAGTGTTTGGCGTTTGTTTTGGAGGAGTGCGCTATTGAGACTTCGGGATCCGCTTCGTCGGTGCGCTTCTTTGCTTTGACGTCCGACGTATCTCCGAGTGTGTATTCAATCGAGGGCCGATCCCCGCCGGGTGCCGCGACGACACGGCTTCGAGAGAGCGGCGGTGATGTTAACAATGGTTTCGCCCGCGTCATACTTTACGATTGAGAATATCTTCCGGATTATTTCACGCGTTGTGTTGGAAAATCGGCCGGCCAAATTTATCGTGACCGAATGATGGTTCTTATCGTTTTTCCCGAACAACTACCATTTCTGATTTGCATCAAGTGATCCTAACATCTTTGATCTATTTACGCATTGATCTCTCACAGTATTATATTCAAACATATCTGCATTAATTAAGCTTTGTTTCAGTGTACTTCTTTATGCTTGTAATCTAAATAGGTATAAGCGTGTAAAGCTAATTTCATTCTCACTTTGGATCTTAAAAAAGTACAAATTAATGATTTTTTAAAATAGATAGTCAATCGCGAAAATGCTTGTATTGTACACTAGGATCATCGTACACTAAATGCCTAACTTAGCCACATTACCTCTGCCAATGTTTTCGTTGGTTATCTTGCTATTGTACATGCAGGCCATTGATCGTAGACAGCACGCTCGGGTTAATAATTTGTTTTGTTACGCAGCGAGGCAATATTAAACTTCTCCCATATTTTTGACACATTTTAATGTATTGGCCATGAAACCTTACTAGGAAGTTTATTTCATGCGTACACTTTACCTGACTTTACTTAGCTAGTTGAGATCTTTGTTGATAGCTATAATTTTTGGCTGTCGAAATATCAGACTTGGAACAGCTCAACTGCTCTGGTACATCATTGAGAAGAATTTTCTGAATGAATATTGTATCAGAATGATGCTATCAATGTATAAAACGTTTTACTTGTTCGGCAAACGCTGGTGACAATAATTTCTACCTTGGACCGAGTATTACTTAAATGTGAGACCTCATTGCTGAGTGGACATCTAAAAATAAGTTTGGACGCATCATACCTGAATGTGCAATAAGCGCTTTTGCCCGATAGAGTTGTGTTGCATCACAATTGTAAAATTAACTGATCTAATCTAGAGTATTTATTGCTTGAAGCTTTGGATGAAAATTTTACTGTACAAAATCTCTACATGGAATCATATACTGTTGACGCAGGAATACCCATTCTGCGATTGAAAGCATTTATTTCGGGCCCTAAAATCCATAACACCCGAATTTCATCCTGCATTGAATGGACGAGGAGTTATTAATTCACAACATTTTATCATCCGATCCTTTTTTTGCATCGGCTCGTTTTTGTTTCTAGACGCAAAAAACATCTTCTCTCTGTTCCTGACAGTGGACAGACGCCAAAGCTAATAATGACAAATTAGAATCATTGTCATCGAGAGAGCATCATTTTGTCTCGCCGATGAATACTTTTTTATTCGATGAAACAAAAAAATGGTTCACTCAGTAAATTAATAGAGAACTATGAAAAATTTAAAGGGTTATTAAATTCGTGTTGATGCAAGGGCCAATCGATCAGTAACAATCTTGTCCACTCTGTTCATGCAACGTTCCAATGCTCCGAATCGAAAAAGAATATACATTGCCCCTAAATCCACAGACCCGTGAGATTCGTCCCGACATATACTGAATTCGATATGTTGAAAAATATAATTCGGACACAGCTCACTTGGGTTTACGGGACAATGACGTTGCGGCCTCGCGAACCGGCGCTTCGCCTCGTGTACCGAAACAAGAGCGGAGGGCAGCTCATCGCGTTCGGTGCCTCAGCATTGGCCTCAAATTTTCGGTATCGCATGTTCCGGGAGTCGAGCTTTGTTTCGTCCCCGCGGGGGGGAGGGCATGCCGGAGGGAAGAATAATGAGAAAAAAAGAGAGGTGAAACAACGATCGCGCGAAAATCAACGATCGTATCGTTGACGGCATGACGTGATCAACATTACCCGCGCATTCCTCGGCGACTGCCAAAAACACGCGGAGAATCGCGAGACATCCAAGTGTATTCCGCGTCAACTTGACCATTCAAACATTCGTCGTGTCGTCCCGAAAATTTTAAGTGCTCCGCCGTCGCTGCGGTAAACAGAGGTCGGAGGTCTGATTGCCCGTCCATCGTTGGATTTGCAGTGGCAGTTTATTTTTCCTCGCGCTCGTTGATCAGCACAATTTGAACTGAATAATTTGATCGCGCGACGAATTATTCCTCTGAGCAGCGTGGATTTATAACGATGCTCGTGGCAAAATTATCCTGCGTCCACAGTAGTCGTACGGTATTCTTGATTTTTGGCAGCGGATAGTTTATCCTGGGTCCCATCCATCGCTGCACGATTAAATTGAACGCTGTACAGCAGGGATGAAAAACATGAATGAAAAACCCGACAATAACACCTTCCGCTATCCAACCATGCTCGGGGGAGCCGCGCAATAATAAATCATCCGCACTCGAAAAATTTTTCGTCCGTCGTCGTACGAGCCGCGACGACGACGACGACGACGACTGCAGCGATTAATCTCAATTCATCCATCCCCCGCGGCCTTCCGAATAATGGCTCGTATTTTTCCAACCCAGTATAAATAGCAAGCCTATAACTGCTTATTTTTCTCACGCGCGCACCGCGAAAATTTAATTATAAATTTAACCGAGCAGGAAGTGCCACATATACAAGGAGAGATTTGAAACACACGTGTGGTATGCGTGTACAGTCTAATTGAAACTTTGCGAGCGACGTTAAGTTCGCGTATCGTGCGCCACTGCGTCGGAGCTGTCCGCGAAGACAGTTTCATTTTCTCCCAAAGACGCGCGACCTCGACGACGCGCTGTGCAAAACTTTGAAATGCCGAGGTGTCGTTCTTTTCTTTGTTGTATTTGATTTTTTTTTTTTTTTTTTTTTTTTAATCTTAACATGAAAGTTTATGCGGACGTCGAAGAAATTTAGACTAGTTGACCTAGTGGATACAAAATCCTCGAAAAATGTTTTGCGATACTTTTCGAACGAATACCAACGCGTACAGGTCGTCGACCGTCCATTTAGACAAAGCAGTGGTAAAAACCCCTCTTCTGCACAATACTAAAACTCGTGGCCAGTTTGCAGGATGGAAAAATGACTGTTTCAGTAGTGTAAAAATTATAGCTTGGACAATCATAACTGTACAGTGCTACAGCGGTAGAATCTACTAATTTAGCTTCAAAATCGGAGGTGAGTTTGGTAAATTTTATTGCGGCATAACACCGTCATTCTCATTGTCCAAAGTATAAATTTAACCGTTCGAATGGCAATGTTTTTTGTTCTGCTGATTTTCTACTCGTTTACTATCGCAGAACAGTAATTTTTCACTTTTATCGACACTATGATGAAAACCGTGTGTTTCACATCTTTGTAAATTTGTCGATTATAATGCATTCACGAACAATGAAACTTGTGCTCGACCTGTTTTTTCTATTCATTCGAACCGTAAAATACAAATGTTAATTTCACTCTGAGATGTAAAACATAAACATTATTGTACCGTCTAGAACTGTATGAATCTGTTAGGATCATCCGGGAAATATTTTTGTCAGCGTTAACTTCCTCTCCCACGCAATAAAAAGTTGGAACAACATCGGTTTCCGTTGCAAACACCAACATTCTTCTAAATTTTATTTGAGTTTTTTAAACTGAAAAAATATAATAGTTATCATATTCACACAGACAGCCCATAAAAGCAGAGCTTTTGTTATATTCAATGAATCACTGAATACTTCACAGACACGGGTGTTAGTAATGACATCATTTTTAAATATGCAAAACTGTTTTACCAAAAAATATGCTGTGTATCAAGGATTGAGATATCCGCGGGGACATAATATTATCTTTAAATTACTCGACTTTCGAATAAGTTTAAAGTTTTAACGACGTATCTTTGCCACACGATTCACCATATAATTGTCATCAAGTTTGCACAAAAGTCATCAGTTTACTCTCGCGAATGTGAAATGATTTTTTTCCCTGGCCTCGTGGCGGTACTGACCTACAAAAATAGCAAAAAAACTACTCCAAAATACTGTATACCCATCACAACAACAACAACAACAATAACAACAACAGTCCCTTTCAAACGTTCTCTCGATACCCCCCCCCCCCGACCGACGTCAGCATCGAAAACCGCGTCGTCGTCGTCGTCGTCACAGCCTCGCGTGCCAATTCGCGTCGAACCCCCCCCCCCCCCCCCCCATCCATATAATACCATCCGCGCTGTACCATATACATCGCGGACGGGACGAAAGTCCAAAAATATACGATATTCACCCGCCGATCGCGACCGATACGCCTCACACGCACTACACGCGCGAGTGCGCAGCAGCTGTATATACGTACGTTACGTAAAACACACACTCACAACGCAACGACGACCCGCGGGAGGAAAACCAACAACGGCGCGTTGCGTCAGCACGGCCGTACGCGTATATCATACAATACAACATACGTACGTATACTACTGTGCGCGTCCGACTTCCCCCTTCGATCCCCGGGGTATATGCGTTATAAAGTGTGTACGCGCGCTTCCGGTGACGCGGATTTCTGCGCGCACATCCACACCCGATTCATGAGTGTATTATATACCTGATCGGACAGACGTCCGTTCGGGTCGGATCGTTGGTGTATTCATCATACGTGTATGTATGCGCGAGAGAGCCGGCCGACTGCTGTACAGCAGTTTCCACTGCCCAAGGATCTTTAAAGATAGAAGAGCAGCGCAACCGACGGCCGGTCGAACCAGAGCGGCGGCCGGACGGTGGGTGTACGAATGCATGTCTAGAGACGGGCTTTGCGAGCTTTTCGAACCCGCGAGGGCTGCGCTTTTCGATTGCGCATCAGAGAGCGCGGAGGGATCCATAATCCGTCGATCGCAACGAACGAGGTGATACTGCAGCGGGGACGTTTACGCAAGTTCGGGGGGGGATGCACGAAAAATCGGGTGCGAAGTATTTCATAAATCTGGATTTGCCGGTAGATGGAGCGCGGGTCGGGTCCGTGACGAACGGGCGACGGTCGGCGTCGTTGGGTCAGTTGGTAGCGTGCTATCTTCGGAAACAACGATGCCGTCGGGGTCGTGGGTTCAAATCCCGGTCGGGGCACTCAGATTTT
>JAPYYV010009642.1:0-18358 GCA_030522625.1 Copidosoma aretas | reverse complement strand
TG
The DNA here is from genome assembly GCA_030522625.1 of Copidosoma aretas. NCBI lineage: Eukaryota > Metazoa > Arthropoda > Insecta > Hymenoptera > Encyrtidae > Copidosoma > Copidosoma aretas. Next base: position 18,356 of record JAPYYV010009642.1, on the reverse strand, counting down.
GCAGGAGCCGTTTTAAAGAATTTTTTTTGCGGGGGCCCCACGAGTGCGATTCGTCCCTGGTGAGGCTACTTTCCGTGGGGCTAGCTTCAGCTCCATCAAAAAATAATTTTTTTGAGCAAAATTCAGTTAAAGCGAGAATTTTGACACCTTTATTTGCGTTTCGTTACACTGTGCGGCGACAGAAAGTTTTTGCCAAAATGATGGTAGCCAATTTTTAACAATCTTTAAACAGTTTTAGTTTATTTCTAACAAATAAATTAACTAAAACTCTTGACTTCAATAATTTTATCTCTAGCGACTCACTCAGTTTGTCTATCCCTTGCAGAATCTTTATTGAGAGTATGCACAACTCACATCTCTTAAGTACCTTCTATGACTAGAATTAAATAATGATATTCCAATTCTTTGAATTTTATGATTAATAAATTAATTGTGAGGATTCACTTTTGCCTCAACCTAATATACAGAGCTGTAAATATACAGATTAGTGAATTATAAAAATGAATAATTTGCAACTGCTCAAAATTACATACCAAGATTTTAGAATCAATTAGAAGCACAAGCATCCAAAAATTTCATCGATATATCGATATAATAAATCAGGAACCAGTATTGGTGATAATTTTAGTTGCAGCTCTGTTTGATGAATCAAAAACTCAAGTTTAATCATAAACGTCAACTGAAATTATATGTAAGCAAAGAAACCTTGATTGATGAAAGTATTTTCTCTAATTTCCAGTTACTTCAAGTATGTGATGCCAAAGTATTAGTTCATCTACAGTCTCTGAGTTTTAGTTGTTTTTCATGTGTATGACTCCTTTTAATTCATCGGTCACAGTTAAAACATGTACAACTCCCATATAAAAATTTTTTCATAATTTTGAAAATCTTCAGGTATCATTAATTAAGTGGATATGTATGAATCCAGATTATTTTATAGGTACACAAGAAATTTAATCATACGTATAAACTAGAATCCATTAGTGGTGATGTTTGTAGTTAAAGCTGTGTCCGATGAATCAGATACACAAGTCCAAACATGATAGTCAACTGAGAGTGTACGACAGCTAAGGCTACCAACTTTTGGACTATCCAATGCAGGACGCTCTATCTGAATTGTGCTAGTCTTCGTTAACAACAAGAATGACTTTTTTTTTAGTGAAACTAGAAAATAAGTATGAAAAAATATAAAAGTAGAAAAATTTATCACATTTACAGTGAAGCTTACAAGTTATAGCTTTTTACAATGCGTACACTTAGATCTATCTGCAATACTGTCTTTGATATAAATACATAAATATCATCTTCTAAACTTAGTAATGTAGAATACTGTTGTCATTTTTTTTCTATTTAAAAACATAAATATTGTTTCTTAAACTAAATTGCACTTGACAGTCTGTCGATTTTATTTATTTTTATATTTAAAGCCATATTTTTCATCGCTATGGATTTTTTGTATTAATTCATAGTTATCATTTAATACTTTTTTAAATTTTACGCAACTTCCCATAATAAATTTTAATTCTAGAACTGCACGTACGGTATCAATTTTCAGAGCAGATTTATCCGAAGTCCAGATAAAATTCATCAACGAGAACACACGTTCTGTCGATGCATTTGTTCCAGAAATTGCCAAAATGTACTAAACTGTGCGTAAAATGTTTTTATGAGAAGCCCCAAACTGCTTAAAGTGGCTAAATACTTCCAGCCATCGACTTTCTGTAGTGGTTTGGCTAGAAGTCCAGTCAGATAAATTTTTATCTACAAAACTTTTCAAAAGACCTATTTCATCAAATATACGATTCTCGTCAATATCATTCTTTACAATCAAAAGATAGTACCCAACGCTCTCCTGTACTTCATTCCACTCTATAGATTTATTTAAACTCGTCCAATAAAACTTTTCATCACATATTCAACAATTTACATGTTGCTTCGAATACTTATCAATGATATTTGAATAAAAATTTCGCAAGTGCGTCATAAAATATGATTCTTCTATGTATCCATTTTCGATTAAAGTTTTTAAGTCATGCTTTATGATTAGCGGTACGTAATTATATGATAACCTATATTCGGACTTTGTTTTTAAATTTTTTACAATACTTGCAACTTCAGAAAAATTGACTTTATTACATTCAACTATTTTTATCGTATCATGAAATATTGAAGCTTGATGATGAATGAATTTCAACCAAAGTTGTGAGCATACGTTTAAAAAAAAATTACGCAAAATCAATGGACATTTGCTTGGTGCTAAAAAGTACGATAAAAGGGGACCATACATTACGAGAACTCTTTCTATCGCTGGTAAAAGGGCTAGCCATCGTGTTTTACAGTTTCCTAATAGTTTTTTATATTGAACTTCTGAATTTTCACAAAAATTAATTTGTTCTGTTGTACGGACTGTGTATATATAGAAATACGAATAAATCTTTACCATGGTGGTTTCAACACCCAATAAGCATTTGATGTACTATTATTATTGTATTAGAGTTAAAAAAGAATTATGTTTTTTCGAAGTGTTCAAAAGAATTCTTTTTTAAGTATATATGTTATCTTGAATGTCCGCTTTTATAAAATTAAATGAATATTGGTAAAGTGTTCTAAAAGAATTCTTTTGTTTGGAAAAAAAAAATTATAGTTACGTTAAAATTTCACTTAATAATATACATTTATTTTCAGGTGAAACTATGATTTTAAGTACTAAGATGATATTCAAAGATATTAATTTAGCAAATTTGATTCAAATCGGTAGAAAATCAAGGACAAATAATTTTTGGTGATCTTAAATATTAAATTTCTTCCTGTAAATGGGTGTGTGTACCATTTATGGGATACATACGACTGTCTTGCAACTTTTTTCGGCATTTTTACTGCTTACATGCTTTTTATAAGTTATTGATTACTTCATAAATAATTAAAGAATGCTAAAAGAATGCTAAAAGAATTCTTTAGAAGCGGACATTCAAGTGTTCAAAAAGAATTCTTTTTTTTCGAATAGCTGCTCATTGGGCATCTATCGGAAGTAAGTCGCATGCCAAATGAATCGCATTGTTTACAATATGACCGGAAAACCCTACTTCAACGATTGTTTTCTTTAAACTCTCCTTGAGTTTACGATACACATTTTCGCTTCCGTTTCTGTTTACTCCTCCGAAATTAGTATTAGTGTTATCCGCACATAACGAAACAATCTTATCTTCTACACCATGTTATAATAAACTATTTGAGCAGTTTGGCCTGGCAGATTTGTAATATCTAATATTTTGACTACAATACCTAACTCGGGATGAAAATTCCTCACAAGAGTTGGAAAAATTTTCAAATTTTTATGATTTGAAGCGTTGGAGTATACACTGACAAATGGCACTGAATACAGTTTTTGTTTAAGAGTTTCTCTCAAAAACGGGGCAATCACGTTTTTGATAATCTCTTCACATTTGGTTTTTCCATACGAAAATTGAGCTTAAAAATTTTTTCTAACTAGTTTTGATTTGCATTCCATGAAGTTGAAATTTTGATTATGATTCACAGTATGAAAAGCCCATAGGTCTTCTATTTTTGCCAATTCGGCTTCTTTCTTTTCAAAACTTGTTTTACGGAAAAAATTCGTTATCGGCTGTTTTCCTGTATCAGGGACTGCTTCAACATGTTTCTTTAAACATATATGACAATCAACATCGTTATTACCACCATGGTCGATTGAAAATTGTCCATCGCAAGTCTTACAACGAACTTCATGCTCTGACTTCTCTTCCAAAAAAGGATATTGCTTTTTCATTTCTTCTGTGAGCTTACACAACCTTTTGCGCTTTTTCGCAGGTGGCAACGACATTTATATTTATATAATTTGAAATTACTTACTAAAAATATATTTAACGAAACTTTTTCTGAGCGCAAAACAAGGAAATGAGCTGACTTACCTCACGATAATTGAAGAACTTGACTGATTCATCCAAACGCCAAAATTAAAAAAATGTAACGACAGCTTTACGTCTGCTAAGTATATAAGTATATAGTATATTACACGCTCGCTCTGACTGATTCGTCCGAATACCAAAATCGAAAGAAATTTAACGATGGCTGTACGTCTGTTAAGAGCGTATATTACTCACTATGTAACCTTACCTGTTATAAGCAGTTCTAATTTCTCCTTATTCCTTACATCGTTTGGTCATAGATTTGATCGAGCTCACTTGGTTACAAACTGAGCAAAACGTAGGATCGAACAATCTTATTTTTGTATTAAAATGCGGGACATGCGGGACCAATTTTGGTTTTCCGAGGCATTTTGCGGAACTGGTTCCAATGTGGGACAAAGGTCCATTTTCTGGGACTGTCCCGCCCAATCCGGGACGGTTGGCAGCCTTAACGATAGCAATGAAACTTTTAATGAGAGTGTGGGAATTCTTAAATCGTACCAGCACATATGATACATTGCTAATCACTTTAAATCTATCGTACATAAATTTTTGTTTGTGTATAATCTCAATTGACTTACTACATAAGTGAAAAAAATTACTCGAATATTATTGTTTTTAATATCTTGTATAGCTTGTTCACTGTTGGACTGTTCACGATCTTAATAAATACTCTGGCTCATGCCAAAAGTGGCCAAATCCTCTTCCAGATCAACAACTATGCATTTTGTTTTTCAAAAACTATGATTGCTTTGTCATCTAGAGCCATGTATTGAAAGAACTCCTGTAACTGAATAAATAATAATTAAATCCACCAGGGTTGAGAGAATACATGAATGACGAAAAACGAATAGTAAATTATACTATGCTCTTTGTCGGCTATGTAAACTTTTTGTGTGACTTAATGTACAGCTTTCAAATACATTGATCCAACACAATCAGTAGTATGATTCTCCATGTACGATGTAGCTTATCGTTATAGGCTAGGGAGCAAAGTCACACTGCATGTTGTATCTAGTAAAAATACATTCTCTTCATTTTTACTTAAATTTTTTATAAGATTATTAATTATACGAGAAATTAATGTTGTTATTACGCAGAGTGACTATCAGGACGGACATAAAACAAAGTTTCCTTGATTTGTGCCTTAAAGCTTATGTCCAGCATACAGTCAGCTTCATCCGGAGTAGGATACACATGTAACATCTAAATTTCCACTTTGTCCAGATCATTAGGTCTTCCTGAAGGGGTCATAACAATTTAAGCTCTTCCTAAAAATACTTTGACTAGCTCTTTTCTGCTTCATTTCCCATACAGGCATTCTCTAAAATTAAACATAGTCCTCTGCATAAGACTCACCAAAACTTTTTTATTCAATCATGCTTTTATATTATCTAATAAGTTGTTCATATTCACGTCTTAATACCAAGATTGTCATGATTATTAACTTGTTTCTGAGTTTGTAAAGCTGGCACCATGACCAAAACCGTAGGACCTTTAACCAAAGCATCTCTGACTTCTAAGAGTTTCTTAATTATCAATGTCTTAGCAAGCATAAGCTATGCACGAGTTTTTCCTATGACAATTATCACCATAAGCATAACAGTATATTAAAGTGTGATTCATAGAAGTCAGTAGCACTACACATAAGAAAAAATATAATTTATCTGTACCAACTACAGCTATGACAATCAAGTCTTAGGCTTAGCAGTATTGGCCATGCTTGGCATTGAATGGGACTTGATTTACTCAAAACTTTGTTTTCTTCTTTGCGCTAATATACATTTATATATCTTCCTATATTATACTCGTATAGTTGTATGGTTTTAGGCTGAGTACTAGCTCCCCCCGCTCCCCCTGATGCCCCTCAGCTCCACTCCAAAATAAGGTAAGAATCGTCTCTTCTTACCGTCAAATATGACCTCAAATAATTTGAGCTAGCTCCCTTCTGGCCACCTCCCCCTGCCCCCAGCTCCCCTCGGCTGTCCACCAGACTCCCCCTACCTCCCTCAGCTCACTCCCAACATGTTTTTCCTTTTGTAATAAATTTTGACAACACTATTACTTTCTTATAAGTATACAAATGCCTATATCAAAAACCAACTACACACCTATAATTATCAAAAAATTTTAGTTTACATCTTGTCATTAGAATTAACTGAAAAAAAAGGTAAGTCATTGAAAAACTAGAGTAAAAAATTTAATAAAAACCGAACAAATAATATATGTATGTATTCATCATCGATTTTTATTTTTATTACATAATTGCAGATGTCTTTTCAAATGTTCTGCACTTAAGAAACCTTTACCACAATTTTAAATAATGTGTATATGAAGACGGGAATCAATTGACAAAGAAAAAAGTACAGTTTATACTTAGTAATATTCGTGTTTATATACACTATCGGTCGCGTTATAAAAACTGAAATAACATTAAAGAATGACAAGAGTATAATAGCATACCGCATGCAGGTAGAAAAAAAAATCTTAATTTTACTACCTTTTTAATGATTAAGAACAGCAAGCCTAACAACCAACACCATATTTTATACTGCTCGAAACAAGCAAGTGAGAGAAATCAAAACTGACCGCGGAAGTTCCCGAATGTTATTAAAGAAAATTAGGGATTAAAGAAAATTAGGGCAGCTTAAAAAACTCTTCCATATTGCTGGTTGAGTCGAAATCGTACACGGTATATAACATGATATACAAAATATAAGGTGTCTTTCAAAGCAGCTATTTCAAGAGCCAATGACAAGGCTGTCATGTTTTTCGCAATATTAAATCAATTGTAACGAGTGGATTATTCAATATTCAAGTTTGCAATGTTAATAAATAGGCTTGGATATTGTCTAATATTGCTGGGCAAGCTGGTGATTAGTTGATTTCAGTGTACTAGCATACATGGTTTTATACATGATCATATATAAGCCATGACAATAAGTATAGACAGCTGATCAGAAGAACATAAGTAACTATGTTCTCAGTCGAACGAAGTCCTTAATTATAATAAGTGATCAGACACAGCACAAGTGGTTGCTGATTGGTCGATAATCAGTTTGTTTCAAAATAATCTGGTTTATCTAAGATAGTGATCTTTACTAACATAATAACAATCGTGCGTAATATTAGAAAAAGACAGAGTATACTATAAGGGGCGCATGCACGAAAAGCAACGGTTATGTGAAAAAGTGTTTGTTTGAATTTTATAGTAAAACGATATCAATGATTATTGGAGGTTATTAAATAAGCTGACAAATGATTCCACAAAAAAATTACATGATATATAAAGTCTTAACTCATTACGAGTATTTGTTTTCAGCACTGCATAAACGCTACTATGAATCATCGGTAAAAAAAGGTTTTTACTTTCAGTAGAAAGACCAAAAAGGGCTCATGATGTCTTTTGTTCATAATGTTTACATTAAGATTTTTAATAATAATCAAAAAGACATCGTTTCTTCACAAATACTAATTATGCTATTTAAATATATTAAGTATTCTCTAGTTATTTAAAAAAAATTGTTGTCATAATACTATAATATATTTTCAATAATAAGATTTATCCGAAGTTTAATATTATACTGTTTATATCTTTAATACAAGAGTGTGTAAATTAAAATTACAATAAATATAAGTATTGAAAACAATTATTAAAAAATACCTGTAAAAAAATGATAAATTACTATAATGAAACAAATTTTAAGTCTGTAGTAAATTTCTCAAATTTTATTTACAAATTTTACAATACTCAAGAAGAAAAATTTTGTTAACAATAACCAAACATCGGAATTTACGCAGTCAAAATATTCTAAACAGTAGGGAGTCTCTTTAGCTAAAAAAAATCACAAAATTACCAGAAATTATAAAAGCTTTTTGAATATAATGGTGGTAATTCTATAAAATGTATAAAGCATAAATGAATTCAATTGACGGAATTATTGTACTAATGTAAGTATATAAATAATCTAACGTAATATAGATGTGATAAAACTTATTCAAAAGTCCGATTATTTTTAATATGTTCGTTATAGCTTTTATAGTTGTTCTATCGGTATTTAAAGTAATGGTAATAGTAAAAAAAGAGCCAGTGAGTTAGCCCAAAGAAAAGGTATTACATTTGTTCTATATAAATTTATTCGGTAATATGTGCTAAGTGGAGGTTGATCATTTGTTATTTAAATCACAATCCATCACGTCTGTGTATCTCTCCGAAGTCCTAGCCCAAATAATTTTTGTTTTTAATGTTCCATCATTTTTTTAATATGAAATTTTTTAAAAGGAATATTTTTAAAACAGCATTAAAAAAAAAATAACAATATTTATAAACAAAAAAAAATAAAATATATTAATAATCATTTTTTAAATTGAAGAATGAAGCAATTATAAGATTCTTTAATAAATAAGAGAAAAATTGATTATTATTATAAGAAAAATTTTATATATTCATATGATGATGATTATATTGATTTATCTCATAAATACAAATAATTGAAAAGTTGTCAAGCAGAGCGCGCAGGTAGGCGAATATACATATGAAATAAATATCACAAAAAAATAGGATAGGTTACATAATGTAATTATACAGACAGCAGAGTAACTAAAAGTGATAAAATCTATAGAGCTACAAATCATTGCAAATTGATAACAGGATTTCACAATAATTGAGCAGAAAATATGGATTATAGATAAATTCACAGAATACTAAAAAAATAAAAGAGAAAGTATTGATAGAATTAAAGACTGACGCAAAATGCATAAATAAAATAATAGAAAAAAATGAATTACTAATAGCTATGCTGTCAATAAATTTATTCGTATATTGGTACAACGTTTTGGCTGTTTCTCTACAGCCTCCTTCAGGTACACTGTAAAATATGTACAATTATGAGTTTTACAACAAATTTATCTCCACCGGCATAACTATAGAGAAAGGCATATGCCGTATAATTATTTATAAAATTATTTATACATACAAGTTTAAGCAGCGTCAAAAAAACTAATCTTAATAAATTGATAAGTGCTATGCTTAAAACCAACGTTGATTGTGTGAAATGAATTCTATAAATAGAATTGAGAGAATTCGCGTACCCTCGGAGCTTAATGTGCGTAAAGATCAGTTTACCACAGTAAAAATAGAAATATTGAATTGTGACTGAGGTAGTGTGTACATTTAAAAAAAATTAAATGAAAATAACAAGTGAGAAGAAAGGTACAGATCATATAAGACAGCTATTGATGTATCTTTTAAAAATTGATTTTAAGTTTTGTGTGTCAATCTGTATATTTACTGTTTTAAATTTATTAATATGGACTATTTTAGAAGTTAATTTTTTAAAATAATTAGTTTCATTATCTGAAATTCTAATATCTTCTTTAGAAAATTTAAAAAGATGTGCTGATTGATAATTTTATTAATAATTATACGCCCTATGCCTTTCTCTATAATTATGTAGGTGGAGATAAATTTGTGGTAAAACTCATTATTGTATATATTTCACAGTGTACCTGAACAGGGCTGTAGATAAACAGCCGAAATGTTGTACCAATATACAAATAAATTTATTGACAGCATAGCTGTTAGTGATTCATTTTTTCCAATTGGTTAATAAGAACGCTGTCATTAGCATCAATTTTTATAAAATATTAAGAGATAAAAAAATTAAACAAACCTTAGAAAACTAAGAAAAGTAGCAGAAGCAAAATTCAAATGAGTTTTGGAGAGCTACTAAAAAATTAAAACAGGAAAAAAAAAAGGAAAGAGGCATACAAAAATAATTTTAAATATTTGTCAAGAGTCAACAATGATTTGTGTTGTACGGAAAACGAATAAAGGAGTATTGGAATGAACAGTAATGCCGAGAAAGATTTTACGAGGAATTATCCATCATTGAATGAAAGAATGTCCATGTAAAAATAAAAAAAAAAGACACACAAGTAGACATAATTATGGAAAACTGTTTCGAGAATCAGCAAATATTTTGGATGATTGAATTCAACAACATAATTTATAGCTTACAGACTAATACACATACTATCGAAGAGTGCAAAATAGCAAGAATCTATCAAATTTACAAGGCAGGTAAGGAGTAGAAGGACGTTAAAACTACAGAAAAGTGGCATTTTTAAATGTAGCATTCAAGATACTAACAATTATAATCGTCAAAAAAGTAGAAAAATAGGTAGGGGAGTGTAAAATAACAAAGGAGAGTCAGGCTGGCATTAGAGCAAAAAGAAGAAAAAGGTGCCATATTCTTGTACTAAATAGTTTAATTGAAAATCAAATAGGGGAATGGGGCAATAAGTTATGTGCTATTTTTTTAGGCTTTAAAACATAATTTGATAACATTAATAGAGAAATGTTCCGGGTCAAATTATATATGAGAGAGAGAGAGAAGTATGAGAATGAAAAAAATGTTGAAAATAATCGAAAAATGTACAAAAAAACAGGTAATTACGGTCGGGGGCAAACTGATTTACTTTAAAAAAAAGGTGATAGGGCAACGGTGCTCATGTAGCTTGGTAATTTTAAGTTTATATACAGAGAGTATAGATAATAAGTGGATGTAAAATAATACAGGAGGTGTAACATTAGGCAACCTCAAAATTTACTGACTCAAATTATCTGATAATGTCGTTTTCGGCACTCAGCAATTTAAAGACAAAAAACTCATGCAGAAAGACTTAGATAAATATAGTGCAAAAATATACTGGAAGAAAGCACAAAAAAAATCTTTATTTTTAGGAATGAAAAAGGATAAAAACCGATCTTTTTCAATTTGAATTGGAGGCATTGGAAGTTTTAAACAAGGTCATCGACCGATGGACCCAGGAGTGTGGTTCTTAACAAAAAATCATCGCGGTACACAGAAAAAACCATAGGTAGGGTGCAATGGGCAGTCAAAGCAATTTTAGGTTCAAGCAAAAGAGCTACCATAAAAAGTTTAAATTAAATATTATTTTTTATGGACTGAATAATTAAATTATATTGCACATACGTAACTGAGACTTGCCTATGGAACAGAATAAAAATATGTAGAAAAAATACTAAGCAGATTAAAAATATGAAGTTTAGTTTAAATTTAAAGACAAAACGATGTATGCGGAAGCTGAAGGCGGGCAAGGTAGGCATGGCTTTAGGAAAGAAAAAGGAAAGAAAAAAGGGAAAAAATAGATTCAGATTTACAAATATCATGTTGGGTCTAAATGCAAATATACCAGGATATACATGAGAAATAGAGACCGGAAGGGTTAGCCTAGAAATAGGCATAAGAAAAATGGAATAAATTTACTTTTTGGACATAACAAAAATGGACAACATCAGGTGGCCTTATTTATGCCTAATCGAAGAATTAATGGACTTAATAAAAATCATCCAAAAAAGGCAATGAAGTTAAAGTTGTGAATGAGAAAGTAGAAGATTGGAAAACGATAGGATTTATAAAAAGAACAACAAGGGAAAATAAATTTGTCAAAATCAAAGAAAATTTTACAAAAAAAAGGAGGATTTCTGTCAATCAGAAAATACAAAAGAACTATGTGGTAATTGACAACTCTATCATCCGTAAAATGTAAAAAATAAAGCAGAGAGAAAAATAGAAAGAAATAAAAAGATGTAGGTGAGTTTAGAAGTTTTTAAGTAACAGACTGTAGGATCTGCAATGAAAGAAAAAAATATATAAAGCACACATTGCTATGTGAAGAGGGAAAAAAACCACAAAGCAAATAATAATATCAGTCAGAAATATAGGATTAAAAGAAAAGATAATGGAGAGATACGTAGGAGGAAGATGATCCATGAGAAAATATGAGATATTCATGTAGGTAAGTAAGGCACAACCGTAAAGATTGAAAGTTCAAAAATATGTTATTCTTTATAACTTATGATATTATGTAATTGTAGAAAAAAATTTTTAAATGTTGGAGTATGTGCAATCAATTACGTATTATACACTATTGAAAATAAAATAAGTATTAATATAAGGGGATGTAAATTTTAAACAGTTACGAAACAAACAAAGAAAATGTAGAAGTATATTAAAATCTATTTAAGAAATAAAAAAATAATAAAATAAATGAATTACATTTACGAATATTAAGAAAAAATTTCAAAATGATATCATATGATAAACTGATATCCATAATTGATTCTTAAATGATCAAAATAACAAACAAAGGCTCATAACTGTTTGTGTAATAATAATAATTGAATAAATATTGTATACATATACATATGTATCAATATTAACCTCAAATACCAATTAGATTGATTATCAGTATTAAATTATTAACAGTTATTTGATAAATCAGTAAACTCATTTCATGTATTGACTATATTTGTTCAAATTTTTAGTGAACTTTGAAGAGATCGTTTTGGTTATCTATGTTTGTATGCATACATGTGTATTAAAATAAATTTTTTTCTTTATTATTCAGACATGCGAATAAAAATATTGAAATATGGGGGTTAATGCGCGGAGCGAAGTTATATATGTTAGTTTATATTTATATGTACATGTATGGGCCAGTTCTTTGAATGAACAAGTGATTTCGATATTTAATGTAAGCACAATCCTGCAACGAATTTGTCATCTGAAGCCATATTTTAAATGAATCTCTCAAACCAAATGTAAATAAAAAATCGCATAAATAAATAAACAATCAGTAAATATACCACAGAAAATGTAGATAAAAGACGTTAATTAAGTATAAATAATACCACATTCGTTTCATCCTTTTTGTCAACAATGTAAATCATTTGTATGACTAAATATACAGTTGTCCAGTCCATGAATAACACACAAAAAAACACAAACAGTAACAGAAATGATAATGTACGATGTAGCTAATCTTCTGAATCCGAAGGCCCAAGTCACACTATATGATCGAAGTGGGGAAAATGTAATTAACTTATCTCTATTTACTTTGTAATAAACAGATCTTTTTTTTTTATTATATTAAAGTGTACTGACCTCCGGGGTATGTACACTAATAAATAGATCTATTGAAGTATATATCAAACAAATCGAGTATATTCAACTTCAAACAACAACACTTTAACGGCAGCGCAGCAGACTGTTTATTTGATGCATGCTGCTATGCTGTGAACGTACAGTGAACACAGAATATATACAAGCAGCAAACATTACAAGTAACATTAGTAAAAATTATTTGTGGTAATTAGTAACGTCAAAAAATGTTAGTAATAATACGCGTACATAATTACAATAGAATAAGGGAACATTTTTTTCGTAATATAAAATACAATATAAGGAACAAGCACAACTCGAAAGCTCGAATGTTACGGGGAGTCTGCCTCTTTTTTCATTTGTCAGATTATATTATAAAGTTGTATAAACAAACTACGTTGCTAGGTAACGAAGAAATTAGAACGTCGCATAATCCTGACACTCTATGGCTCAACGTCCGTGAGAAAACCTCTACGTTTCCTTACCCCGTGTACTCTTCGAATCCACTACTCGATTTGGAGAGCGAAAATAACAACCACGGATGATCCTCTACGATCACCGCGTCGTAGCCTACGTAGTAGTTTCCTCTATTACCTACTACGCCGAATGCCAAAATCCAGTGCGACGTTAATACAAGCAAAACAAAATATTTTTAAGAATCTTGTCCGTAACATTCTTCACCCCAAATCTATGAATTTTGTACTTTCAAAAAAAACGAATCAGTTTTTGAGTAGATCTTAAAAGAATAACATTTGAAGTTTTCACTTCAGCTACTCGTACTTGACCAACAGTAGCTGCAACACGTGAGTAACAATTCTTTTTTTTTTTCCATTGGTTGCATTTAACATTATTTTTTAATATCAACACGAAGTCACCTATATTTCAAGGAGTGTCTTTCTTGTGCTAATTCTTTTTTGGTAATAACGTCGGGAGATATTCACGTGATCACCTTTGCAAAACGCATCGAAACGTATCCTTCCCGATGATGTACCAATTAAAAAGTGGCATTAGCCATAACAGATGTCACCGAGGCGGTGCGCGTCCTCGCGCTACTGCTGATCCAGGGGGCAGCTCGTTGATGACTCTATTCACCGCCTGGAGTCGTCGTCGGGGCGGTGCGCATCCTTGAGCGACTGCTAGGCCAGAAGGTGGCTCGTCGACAGCCGCGTTAGCTGCCACAGGTCATCGTCAGGGCGGTGCACGTTCTTGCGCAACCGCTGGGCCAGGAGGTGGCTCGTTGACAGACAGTCGCATTCGCCCTTGTAGGTCATCGCCGAGGCGGTGCGCGTCCTCTCATTACCGCTGGGACGAAGTTCGACAGCCGGATTTTCCATCGCAATTCGAGGCTGAGACAGCACGCGTTGTCGCACTACCGTCGTGTAACCACTGCCACCGCTGGAATAGGACGAATAGGATGCGGTGTGCGCGTACGCACTACCGCCACTGGAACAAGACGACGCAGGCCAAGAAGGACACGGTTTGCGCGAGCACACTGCGACCGAAGATACAGCAATTACAGGATGAGGAGAATGTGGTGTGCGTGAACGCACTGCCGCAGGTACAGGATCATCAGGACGAAGAGGATGCGGTATGCGCGAACGCACTACCCCCGCAGGTACCCGACGACGCAGGACGAGGAAGACGCGGTGTACACATATGCACTACCGCCTCAGGCACAGGAATAAAAGCAGCAGTGGCAACAGCAGGGCACACTCTCAGTCCCCAGAGCAGCACCACACAAGTCGGATACGGAAACAGGATCGTTAGCAGGTCTGTAATTTACAGAAGCCGAAGTAAGAGCACAGTCGCCGTTGAAGCTGGTGGTGACAGTGGCTCCTTGACAGAGTCAACCGCGAGGTTAACATCGCGATCGCAGCAGGCAGGAATAGCCGAAAGTTGAGGGGCACAAAGTTGTGGAAACGCCGCCGACGGAGCTGGTGGTAGTGGTGGCTCAAACAAATCGTGCGACTTGATGCTGTCACAGTTTTTTCGTGAACTCCTCTGATGAAGAGCAGGATAGCGACATAGCCCAGGAGCCCGCACTCCGCGTCGAAGTTGATCGCAAGACTGGAGCAAAGCTGACACTGTCGCTCCACTTGTGAAACACCCTCTGGAAAAAACTCGTCTCTACCATATTATAATATAATTAATACACATATTTTTAACTACACGGAGCACAACATTTCTATTTCTCGCGCAAGAGTTAGGTTCACTACAGAAGGTCCCTGTTCGAGCGCCAAAAAAATGTAGCCGACCAGCCTTGCGCCGAGAAAAGAAAAACAACTTAAGTTTCACATATACAAGAACAAAAATATATTTTCACCCAATAACGATGATAACACGACTTTACATTTCAAAGGTTTTTCGCAAACTGCTTCTTTAGCAACCAAAATCAACAAAACGTGCCCTAACATAGCAACGCTTGTTATTTTCATCCGAAACTTTTTTCTTACTTTACTATACATTCCATATACAAAATTCACACTGATTTCACACAAAATATATGTTCGATTGATCCGTAACAGCTGGCAGCATTTTAAGTCTTAAAGAGCACGCCTATATGTACTATAGAGAAATGATTTGGTCTGCAGCTAACTTAACGATAAGACTACTTTTAGTGAAGGCCAAACTCGAAGAAATCTTGATTGAAGCATATTGAGATACGCATCTCCTTAAGGAGGTTCGGGATATCATTCAGCGAGGCGAGGAACGGGGAGTCACCCCAGCCCGCGCAGCTTGGCCCCCTTTACCGCGCACCCCCTCTTGCACCCAACGAGCTCAATGTTTTGCTTACATTTAGCGTTTGCATTGTTTAAAATGCACTATAATATGACTTAAAATTTTACTTACTGAATCTTGAAACAATACTTCATACGTGGGTATGGTTTTTTTAAAAATCTTTGCATTTTCCAATAATATTTGTCCATGTAAACGACAGATCGAGGTTTCGTTCCATAAGAGCCTATTCTATCACAGTCTTTTCATTTGTATCATTCTTTTAAAAATGACCTGTAACAAATATTGAAAAAATCCATATAAGCTCTACGTATTCCAGACTATCAAGAGAAATCAATCTCATTGTGATCTCTGCATTTCATTATTACTCCCGAACCTCCTTAATTCGATGTTGCAAAAACTTTCGCCCCAATATTTCTTAGTGAAGCTGTAGTGTGGCATTGAATTTGCTGAATTAAATCAAAATACTATTGGCTCATCGATATAAACAATTTTTTATCGTGGTTTGAAAATTCAGGGTTTAGCCCGTGAGTCTTCTACTCTTCTTATCTGAACTGGTACCTCTGTGTTATCATCCTTAGCAATGATTGAAACGTCAAACTCACGGTCAGACTCAGAGTCTTCGCGCTCCAAGATGCATGCGATCATTGTCCAAGGCCCACTTCCAAATAGGTCGAAAAAATTTTCATAGTCATCTTCGTTATCGTCCAGGTCCTTTGGCATCATAGACTTAAGGAGTTCATGGGAGGATACAGGGGCGTCCTTTCGCTGATGACTTTACCGTAAGCGAATAGTTAAATGTTTGCTTGAAAAGTTCTTTTATAGGGAAAAAAATCTTTTATCCACGCCTGAACGTTGTTGATACCCTTAGTGTCATGTATAAGTTTATCATCAAATACCATAGTCTAATTTGCCACTATATATATATATATATATATATATATATATATATACAAATGCATAACACCAAGTGTACAAACAAAGTTCAGGCGTGAACAGAAGATTTTTTTCTCGTCTTAAAAATGTTTTTAAGTTAAAATTTAACAAGGAGCTTACGGATAAGTCATCAGTAAAAATTTTAAAGATTAATTATTTATGTGCAGACTAGACCGAATTAAAAAGTGAACGACATTTTGAGATAAAAATTGTTAAGAGATTCATCTCGAATTAGGTTAAAAGTTTACATCACTAACATTAAATTTTTCACAAATAACTATTTCTGTCCTTCTGCATGATGAAGCAAGAATAACTCTACTTTGTGTGCTTATAAATGTAATTTTTTGTAGTAAAATTCTTTTTATCTGAATTTGATGATAGTACAACAGCCTCTTACAACTACCAATTTTCCCACTAAGCAGTTCCAGATTTGGAGCGTCAGTGTCAGGTCAATTACTTCGAATTTCTCTGGAGATACAATAAAGTCAGTCAGCTTGCAATGTATTAAACTCGATCATCAAATTTAATTTTTATAAGTTTAGTAAATGATTTTGTTCAACCTTGTATCCCTTCCGTGCTTTGCGGTATTCTGCTCGTGCGGTAAACTTTGATCATAGGCCATATGATACAATACATTTTGAAAAACATTTGCATCATTCACTGCAAAGACATGATAAGACACATGTGTATTCAATCTTCAGGCTGAATTTAAAATGAGTAATTGAGTACTTAATTCATTTTGTACAGCATGCACAGATGTATTTGTTAGTATTAAGTATACCTCCTTGATTACACAGTTGTAACCATATCCTTCTAAAAGGATACAATAATCTGGTCTTCAAAAAAAATTTGCTGGGCGTTTTTCAGGATTGTATAGGTTGATTGTGGTAGTACATTTTGAGTATGTCCTGCAGGAAAAACAAGACTTCCCTGTACAAAATCCTGCAGGATTCATGTATACGAGTCTAGTTTCTTTACGTTTCTGTGACGTGGACAAGCAATAAACAAAATTACAATTCATGGAATAACAATTCCAAGTTGCACACCCCACGTTACTGCAACGTTCCAGAAACGAGCTGTGTGCCGTGAGATACGCCACTCCAGTCACATAGATCGCTTCAGCCATCGGAGGAGGTCGATATCGTCCGTTCAGGTATTTAAGGTTTTAACAACGATGCTCACAGATTGATATGTCTTCTAGAGTGCAAATCACCTTGTAGGCCATCGCACATCGATACTCTAGTAAGAGGCTTTGGAAGGCTCGAGCAGACGGTATTGCATAGATGGTTTGGGAAAGCTGTGGGGTCGTTAGTGAAGGGGTTGTACGTTAGATTGCGGGGTTAGTTTAGCTAAGAGGGGGAATGCATGAGTTATTGAGTTATTGGGTGGTAGTCCAGGAATCTTTTTGAATCTGAAAAAAAAATATTTTTACGAAGAACAGAAGCTGATTTAGGTAGGAAGTCATGTAGTGAGGAGAGATAGTTCAAGGAGAGCTTTTAAGGGATTAAAAACAAATGACGGTCAGAAGAAACACGTGAAAATTGAACAAATTAGCTCGCAAATTGCGCGGGGGTAGGGAGCGAGAAAATTTCTTCTTTACCACTATATGTATAAAGTAATATAGTCAGATATACACTTTTACTTATACACATGGTATACATAATCATACTGTAGCTAGCTACATGGCTACACCGGAGCTCCAATATATACACGTTCAGCCGTACATATGTACGCACGTACAAACTCCGCATTTTGGTCCCCAACCCAAGGGTGCCCAGAGAAGTTCTCATAT
>JAPYYV010009641.1:0-11614 GCA_030522625.1 Copidosoma aretas | reverse complement strand
GTAATATATTCTTTCTGCGTACCCTTACCTCGCGTCTTGGCTGAGCGAACCATAACTGGTCCAGCGAGTTCGAGTCTAGTCTTAGAGAACGGTGAACCTGTCAGAACACGCGAGCCAGGCAATTTGCCCATCAGCTTGGTAAGAGGACGTGCGTTAACGCATCGACACGGCATACAATGGCTAATTTTCGACCTAACGATTTGTCTGCTTCTCAGAATCCAGATGTTTTGTCTTAAGGAGACGAGAGGTAACTGCATTTCCCCATGTAAAGTGAGACGATGGTAATAGTCGATTAACAAAAGGGTAATTTTATCTTTGTTGAACAAGATCAAGGGGTGCTTAACGTCGTACCTGAGGACCGATTTATGTAATCTACCACCTACTCTGATCAAATCGTTTACCACGAGAGGAGTTGATGAACGTAGTTTACTAAAGGAGGCAACAGTAGTTGTTTTTTCTTAGGCAGCTCTAGATTTTTTTTGAGAATAGCAAACTCAGGGGCAAAGTGGCTTTGCTGATGTAGGTAAATCGAAACGAATAGAGCATTTGTAAGTTCGCAAAGGTTTGGATTTAAAGAGGCAGATAAAAGTATTTTATTTACATCTAAAAAATGTAAACAAGCTTGTAAAAGGATTCTAGTATTACCAACCTTAAGACAATCGTCTAACTCGGCTGGCAGACCGGACTTGTGAGAAATACTATTGTAACATCGAAACAATAGGCCGTGACTCTAACAAGATGTTCCAATGTAGAACTTTCCTTACTTAGATTAGCCAGAAACAAGTAAGAAAGCTTTTCAGCGGCTTGGCTAATGTTAGTATTAACGTGAACCTTGATCTAATCCGTTATTTGAGTGTCAAGTACCTCGACTTCAAAGGATGGAAAGACTAGGTCAGATTCATGAAGAAGATTGGGTCCATTAAACCAAAGCTGCTGTGTAATCAATTGCTTTGGCATAATTCCACGGATGCCACGTCAGTGGAATTTGGTTTTGACGTAACATAATGTCATGTTGCTGTAGGAGCTAGAGTATGAATATTAAAACATCTGTTGGCAATCAAGACTGGCCAACGTAAAGGTACTGATTAAAGCCAGAAAAACACGTTTCTAGAATCAGTCCATAAATGCAAGAGAGCATTATCAAGTGAAGTTATCTCACAAAAATGTTTGATGAGTTTGGCTAATAATTGAGCAGCGCATAATTCCAAACGCGGTTTTCTTAATACCTTTATTGAAGCGGTCTTCGTTTTTGCTATTTGCAAAGAAACAAATACCTTAACCTGTCTAACAACCCTGAGATATATAGCAGCAGCATACGCGTTTTTTGAAGCATCAGCGTACCTATGGATCTCAACCTTTTCAGTTACCGTAGTAAAGAAGTTCCAGCGAGGGATGCTAATATCATTGAGATACAAAAGTTTACTTAGCTAACTAGACCAGATCTTTAACAAATTCGGTGGTAACTCAGTAGCCCAAGATATTTTTAAGATCCAAAGAGACTCAAACAGAATCTTAGCAAAGATCACAGCCGGAGATATCAATTCCAGAGGATCAAAAACCTAAGCGAGTTGTGCTAGGAGGGTGTGCTTGGTCTAAATGGGACTCAAGTCAACTGGTGTTATGCAAAATTGAAAGACGTCATTCCCAGAATTCCAACTCAGCCCTAGAACAGAATCAACTTTATCACTCTCCTTAATCGACTTAGGATCGTTTGCGAGTAACACAGCTGGCGAATCTACCAGAAGTGTAGAAGAATTGGAGGACCACTTACGCAAGAGAAAATGACCCTTATGTAGCAATTCTAGAAGCTGATCACATTTTATCCTCGCTTCGGTATCGGAATGACCACCTGATAAACAATCATCCACATAAAATTTCTCACGTACTACCTTGGTTGCTATTGGCTGAGAAGCTTCGTATTCTGTGGTCAATTGGCGTAGTTCACGTGTTGCCAAAAACAGCGAACTAGCTAGGCCATAGGTAACTGTCGTGAGTAAGTAGATTTGGATCGGAGATGAATCACTAGTCCTCAATAATATAGCCTGATACTTTTGGTCATCTGGATAAACAAGAATTTGGCAAAATATTTTCTTTATGTCAGCAGAAAACACAAACCGACAGAAGCGCCATTTAATGATAATATCAAAGAGACTAGTTACTAAGTTCTCACCGGTGTGAAGCATAGAATTGAGAGATGAGCCACCCAATAATTTAGCTGAAATATTAAAAACTACTGTCAGCCTAGAGGTGGTGCTAGCTTCTTGGAGTACACCATGATGGATTAAAAAACAAAGAGCTTCACTGGGATTAGCTACAAGCTTCATATGCCCAAATTTTAAATGATCAGTCATAAATTAATTATAAACGTGGAGAAGCTTGTTATTGTTTGATAACTTACTTTCTAAGTGCTTGAACATAACTAGTGAAGTTTGATAAGACTTAGCTTTCTGATTTCCCAAGTTCTCAAAATCATCCTTGAATGGCAAATGTACTACAAATCTACCTGAATGATCTCGCGTCTAAGTATTTAAGAAGAATTCCTTGCATGATAATCTATCTTAAGTAAGCTTAGATTCAATGAAAGGAGGTTCCCCAACTTCCCAAAATCTATGAACTAGATATTCTAAACAGGTTGACTAAGTATTCATCAATGCGAGTGACTCATGTGGTTTACTACCGGGATAAACAGTGATAGGACCTGACAGTAACCAACTTAATTTTGAGAAAGAAGCTATAGGTTGGTCAGGATCTCTCTTGATAACCTAATCTTTAATTAGGGAAGCATGTGACCAGGCGTCTAGTAACATATCGATTTTATCGAACGTGTAGAAACCAGGATCGGCTAATTTTAAATTTTTAAACATGGTTGAATCTAGTGAGTTATTACCTGAAAGGGGTTGATACCACAAAATCCTGAATACAACTAAAGCTTCAACCTTATGACTATAGGTGGACTGAAACTAGGATAGTTACTTTAAGAGGGTCTAGATATTGTAGGGACTAGGCCACCGACACCCGATAGTAACGTATTAATAGCCGTTTGCTTGAGTTTTAATAATTTGACTAGTGATGTGGATATTAACGATCTTTATGAGCATTGATCATAAAAAACACACACTCGGAAACGAGAACCGTTGGGGCCTTGAACATATACCCGTGCCGTGGCAAGCAAGATGCTTGGAGAACGACGTAAAGCAGAATACTGTGTATTAACATTGACAAAGGAAGAATTTTCTTGATTAACACTTTTGCATCTTGTCTCACTAGATTAGCGTTATTTACTGATTTAGTCTGTCTGTTAATGTCATCCCTATGCAATAAAGTGTGATGCTTTTATTTGCGATGAGAACACCGTTATTGCGAAAGACAACTTTTGCAAACATGTGGACCTAAACAGTTAAGACATAACCGATTATCTTTCAACAAATTATTTTTTGCTTGCCAGGTTTGAGCCCTGAAAACTTCGCAAGAGGATAACAAACGTTCTTGTTGGCAACAAACACAAAGAGGTTTGTCCTCTGAGCTTGATTGATGTACGAAAGAAGGCTTGTTAGGTTTAGTACTTGAGTTATCACCAAGTCGAGAGTGTTGGGGTTTTTGAGAATAAGCCTCCAGAGTGATAATCAGAGAAGAATCGAAATCGCGCAGATTCTGTAAAATAGGGGGTGTGTTAGAGCAACTAAATAGTTTATGCCAATCCCTGTTGGTCTGACCATCTAATTTGCTATCAGTGAGCGCAATTAGAAGATTGGCATCTCCCACTGTACGTCCAAGGGATGTAAGAAAATCAAGAGGACTCAAGATCCCCTTAGAAATCTTCTCGACCTCTAGGCAAGAGCCGTTCTTCATCGGCTGGCAGTCTAACATGGAATATGTGTAGCTAGCAACTAACCGACGATTGTTATTATAATACTGGAATAAGGATTCCCAAACTTGATTACAATTATCTTCCAATGATGGAATATTTTTAAATAAATCAGATGCCTCACCCTATAGGTGTGTATAAATGGGATCTTCAATGTTGATATTTAACAATTGGAGGAAACTCAGCCTTCATATGTACAAGAGCTCTAAAGATATCTCGAAAAATTTTTTAGTCCTCATATTGACCCAAAAAATAGGGAATATTGATAGTAGGAAGCGACGTAGCATTGTGCAGAGCTATCATCAAATCGGTGTTGGAGCCCGTGCTCGGGTCTAGTCTAAAAATCGTTTCTAGTGACATTTAATAATTATCATAGTCACCAGATAATAAATAAAATACAACTTCTACTAGATTGTAAAAACCCTTTGCAAAATAATCATCCCTGATATCTACAAAGTCAGAGTCTAGTGCATCAGCATGGTTAGATTTACATAGTTCGTAACTATCTTTGATTTGCTGTATCCTAGCCTTTGCCTGCCCTTTTGTCATCCTTTGTTGTCCTAATTTTTTAAAATTCACAAAAGAGTTTTGTATCTTGTAAAATATTATTGTTTGTTGTTCACAAAATCGATCCATGATGAAAAAGATGGAAAATACTAGGCAACAAATCACAAACTATGGAAAAGCAGAGGAGGCAGCTGACCAAGGAAATGAGGCTACAGTAACAAATCGTCAAAAGACTTCGAATTTTGCTTATTAAATCTAAACTATCTCAGAACTTGAAAACGAGTAGCTTACAATATTGTTTTAGACAAACAAAAGAACACAAAAAAAAGGAGATAAATTGTGAATTACATAAAAATTCTGGCCCACAATTTTATCAATTACAAAAAATTGTGTACGATATTCGTTCTATGATTTGATAATAATTCGCAACCATTAAAGTTATATGAAGGGCAGATGGCTTATGGTAATTACTTATCTATTAAACTTAGTAAGTGTCTTTTAACTATAAACGTATCAAATTTAACAATAGTTAGTTAAAGTAATACCGTTGCAGATCATAATCATAATGCAGCAGAATGTAGGGTTTATAGGTACAGTAAACTGTATTAATAACAGGCTGGAACAATGGCTGCCTGCGACGTGATTAGTAGCAGCAACGTCAGCAGACACAGCAATGGCCGTCTGGAAAGGCAGGCACGGCAATGGCGGGAAGTGAGGCTCGCAACGTTAATGGCCTGTAAAACATGCAGACACGGCAAATGCAGAAAGCGAGGCTTGCAACGTTGATGGTCTGCAGAATATGCAGACATGGCACTGCTGGGAAGCGAGGCTCGCAACTTTGATGGCCTGCAAACTATGCAGGCGCGGAGGTGGCACGCAGTAACGGGTGCAGGCATGGGGTAGCCTACAGCAGCAACAGCCGACGAGACGAGCACCAGGTGACCCACAGCAGCAACAGCCGACGAGACGAGCACCAGGTGGCCCGCAGCAGCAATAGCCGACGAGCCGAGCACGAAGCGACCAGCAGCAGCAACAGCCGTCGAGACGAGTACCACGTCTCGCAGCAGCAACAGCTGACGAGAGACCGTGCACAAGATGGCGAACAGTCGTATGCAGTCTCACCACTGGAAGGACATGGCCACGCTCAATATGCAGATGTAATGAATAAGTGTGGCAGCACACTATGTTGCCAATGGAAAGGCAATGACCGAAAAGCAGGACTAGCGCTCTAAACAGTTTATGTGTATAGGCACACAATACGGCCACAAAGGTCTGGCTAAAAGCGAGCCGTTCGCTATAAACGTATGTTAATTAAAAAGACAGCCGTCACGCCGCGCCGGAGCGTTAACCGCGTCCACTCCGTCGCTCGTGAAGAGGAAGAAGCCAAAATGGCCGATGGAAAGACGACCACGAGGCCCTAAGCACTACACCTTTATTTTTCTCCACCATGTATCCAGCTCGAAGGACAATGTTTATGATTGACGTAGTGGACTATATTTGTAATTATTTGCGCCGGTTACAGAGTGAAAAGTAGGTCCGAAAGAAGTGCTTTTAAGGAACCATCGGGTGATCACCTTCAATCAAACATTACACTTGTATAAGAAAATAACACTATTTATTCTAAGCAAAAAACAAAGTCATACAAAATTAAATAAACGTGAACAGATTGTAACGGATGTACTATTAAATTAATATACTATAAATATTGATGAGAGGCTCTCAATAATTCCACGAGGGAGGAAAGCTGAATATATACGCACTACATAGTGCAGCGAGCGAGCGTACGGAGCAATCTAAGAAGCAGTTGCGAGACTTGCGAGCAGCCCGCATAAAGCATGGATGTGCCTAGCGCTATGATTGGCTGTTGCGCTCGACGGTTAAATGTACAGTATAAGATACTTAGCTTGCCGGATTTACAGCGCCAAATTTAAAATTATTGTATTCATAAGTTTAATAATAAAAGTCAACAAGAGTATAAATTATACTTATGTTGATAATTTTACAACAATCGCTCTCTGCCCTTTTTTCGATATCCTTTTCTAAAATCATAACCTCAAACTTTGAAAAATCCATATTTTGTGATTATGAAACAATGATTCTTAGATTTAAAAAATTTGGAATGTTCTAGATGATCATGATAATGACCGTAAATGTTAATCCTAGTTATTATTAGGTAGGAATGATTTTTTCATATTTTTCACGTTATGTCACTTGAAAAAACTAGCAATATTCTTAATATTAATGACTAAAAATGATTTTTTGCGTGTAAAATAAAATAGGCACTTTCCGATGATAATTATTTGAGACATAACCCATTATTATCATATTCATTGATTCGTAACCTAACCTTAAACGTTGAAAAATCAAAATGGGGTCTACTTATACGACCATTTATTATAAGAAAAATTAGAAAAAAAATTTAGTAGTAACATTGAGAGTATCATTGATATTACGTGTCAAGCATCTATGTGTTTAAAAGGTTTTTTCATACTTTTCAGGTTATGTTACTTGAACAGACCTAAAATTTTGTGATATTAGCGACTTAGTTTGGTTCTAAAAATCAAAAAAATCTGGCACTATTATTGTTATTTTGAAATAATAATCTGTTTATATACTATCAAACATTCTATTTGGAAAATCATGACCGTACCTCAAATGGAAAAAAATATAGATTCCATGGATGCACAACAGCTATATTTCGATTTAACAATTTTAGAAAAAATTATTAAACATACAGAGTGACCAGAGCAGATAGTGTTAAAAAAATCTATGCATAAAACCTGAATTTAGTATGCTTTTTAGGTTATGAATCATGAAGAAACGAATACTTACAATATTATCGGTGACCTGATATTATTCTGGAAACTATAAACAAATCAGACTGTTTTTTTAGTAATTGATAGTTATTATTTCTTTCCAAATTTTTGATTATTTTACTTTAAGGATGCTGACCTAAACTTATATGACGGAAACAAATGTCATGTCCCAAATGTACGATTATTATTCATTTTCTAAATTTGTAAGAAATTATAAAATAATAATAGGGTGGACAGACCGAACAGTGTTGAAAATACATTCTTAGAACGGGTTTTGTCATATTTTTTTAGTTGAATCACAAAATACAAATAAATCCAGTTATATTAGTGACTTCATATGGTATTGAAAATTTAAAACAAAACAAAACCTGACGGTATTTTGTGTGATCGACGTTATTTATTTTTTCTCTTATCCCTATTATTTTTTAAAAGATTAGTAACCTGACCTTCAATTGTAAAGCTGGTTTTGTAAAAGTAATAGGACTATTCTTTGACTTTAAAATGAGATAAAAAATTATACAGAACAAATTTTGTAACAAATAACCAACAGCTTACCAAAAGAGCACCCATGTTAGTTATTATATTGAATGATCCATACAAATTAATCTATAATCAAATGGCTCAGCGCACTTGTGTGTAATTTCTGATTCCGCTCCGGAGTACATAGTACAAGAGGTTCAATTCCGAATTCCACTCTGGACTACGGAGTACGCTGCGGTTAATTAAAAACTCCTCTCCGGAGTACGAAATTATGTTGGAATATAATAATAATGGGATATCAAAAATAATTATCATCGGAAAGTGCCAACAATAGTTTCCATTTTATTTGACATGCAGAAAATTATTTTAAGTCATTAATATTAAGAATATGGCTAGTTTTTTCAAGTGACATAATCTAAAAAATATAAAATTATTCCGACACATAAATAACTTTATGAATTATTTTTTAACTAATGAATTGAGAAAAATTATTATCATTAACTTTAACTAATGAATTGAGAAAAATTATTATCATTAACTTATTATTATTAAATATACATTGATTAATAATTCATCGATTCTTCCATTATATAGAAAATTATTTAGTTGTAAAGAAAAATCTGTAACAGAACAAACACTTGGAAAAATCTGCATCAGAGGAGTCTCGAACCTGGAATCTGCTGCGTAGAAATCCTATGCTATAACCACTGGGCTATTATAACCTGTGCTAATAGAAAATTGGAACTTATACATACGGCCACTAAGCAGCTTACTTGCCAAACTTACAGTATACAAAGTGATGATTTTATTTGTATATACTGGAGATTTTATTTCTGTATTACACAATTTTAACTTAGACCACTAATTATTTAATATCAACTAATTAAGAAACATATTAATATTTACAAATAGATTTCAACATATAATAACTCTCCATATCTGTAAGACCATACGATAGTAACTGATCGTAAGCACAATAAATAAATATTTTGAAAAAATCAATGATAAATGTATTTTTGTTTCACTGTTTCTTTTATTTGTATTATTTATGCCATAGCATCATTATTTTTTTGACACTAGTAAATGATTCCTTGATTCAATAAATTATTATAATTCGCATACATTTTTTTTGCAGGTAGAGAATAATCATGGTTTCTTCAAAGAAGTCCATATTTTCCAAGTTTTAAGAACACATAATAATAGATCCATACTTTCGATATGATTTTTTATCACAAGTTAGATGTATTATTATTTGTAGAAAATAATTGACTAGGACAAATTTAGCATGAAATTTTAGTAAAGTAACTTATCTTTTACTTGAAAGTAGTACTTTATTTTTTATTGTAATTATTTTTGATACCAGCAAAGTTTTTTTTGATTCAAAACAATATTATGTTGAATCATGCACATTTTTTCATTACTCCAAAGATTTTTACATATTCTTGAAACAAGCAAGTATTTTATAAATTTGAAGAGTATATAATATTGGATTCATGCTATATTTATTTCAAATATAGATGTGTTCTTCTTTCTAGAAAATATTTTCTTGGAACTACTCTAGCATCGAGTTTTCTTGAAATAAGTAACAATGGACTTGAAAGTAGTATTCCATTTTCTTCGTAATTTTCTTTTCGGGATTAGTAAATATTTTTTTGATTGAAGAAAATAGTATATTTTTTGCGTACATTTTTTATACAAGTCTGAAAATTTTCAGATTGTCTTGAATTGAACAAATATCTTTCAAGTTTCAAGAGTATATAATATTTGATCCATACTATATTTACTTGAACAATGTAGATGTGTTCTTGTTTCTAGGAAGTATTGACTTGGAACTATTCTAGAGTGAAATTTTCTTGAATTAAGTATTTTATCATTAATTGCATCATATAAAATCATAAGCTTTAAGCATGTAAATATTTACTATGATATAATAAATCAAATTCTTAGTCGTAGTGAAAGTACGTTGAACATGATTTTCTAGAATCAAGAAAACTAGTCAACTTTATTCAAGAAAAGTTTTTCTTTTTTTCATTAAAAACTTTCATTTTTTCTAGTATTTATTACTTGATATTATATAATGTTTTTGTGAGCCTAAGAATTTTTAACTACAAGAAAATATTTACTTAAGACTAGAATAATATTTTAGAATCATGTAATTAATTTCTCGTTTTTAGTAAATAAAATTTAAGAAAAATAATTTTCTTAAATCTAGTAAATTTTTTTTTTTATGTAAAAAGTATTCGCGAGTTCGCATGCGTAGCAAATACTAATATTCTGCCACAGCCCAAAATATAATCTTTGTCGTCCTACGAGTCATACATCCAAAATTATCACCAACTTTAGTTTGTTTAAATTCATCAGGCAAACCTAATTAATACACAAGCGATAAGAATCAACTTACATATAGGCATGCAGTTAAAAATTTCGCTTGTAAATCTTGAATATTAGTAGGATTAGGCGGGAGGTCTCTTAAACGTTCCCGACGAATGGCATTTCTGAAATATTCTCTAGCTTCGGTAACTGAGCTTGCACGGCCACGTCGCAAGTGTTTGCTTCGCACATTACCGCAGAAGGCAGACGATCACGTTGTTCTCAGGCTGCGCGCTGGAGACGTATACGTTTAAATTTTGCGTACATTAAAGTAAATAAGAAAAATTGTGTAGTTACTTTAATATTCGACATTATTTTAAAGCATTCACTTCTTCGCGGTCAGGCCCGTAATTATGAGTGCTTGCCGACCCACCCTAGCGAATTATTAAGCTTCGTCCCGCATTTACAGTCGTCAAGCACGCTGCACACCTGGTCTGTTTTCGACACTTCCAATACTTAATATCATCTCTAGAAGATGATCTAACGTACAAGAATCCGTCAAGATGTCCGTAAATGTTACGACTTTTTTTAATAATCTCCAGTGTGCTGACTGCCAATCCTCACGAAAACAAAAATATCTTAAACAAGAAAGTTCCTCAACAACCGTAAAGTCAGATAAGCCAGACAGGTTATAAATAATAAAATAAAAATACAATCAAGAAGAAGGGAAGTTATTTTAAAATACATTGCGGATTTTAGATTTTGGATATTAAATTATTGTAGACTTATAGGCTTTGGACATTAAATTACTGTGGACTTTTTAGATGTGGGCTTTTCGGTTTCGACTTAATATCCTATAAGCAAACAGTGATTTGATGTTGAAATATTCAATGTGTCATAAGTATATGATCATAATTATTTCATAACTTTTACTATTTGATTCTAATTTATCATAAAACTGTGTTATTAGAGTTAAAATAGGAATGGAAAAATCTGGATTACGACGTGTCGGTCAACGGTCATATATGTTTGCAGCATATACGATGCTATGATTGTTAGTACCATTGAAACTCTTTACTTAAACTGTATAAAAATAATAGCTGTTAAGGTAATCTTTCGGTTTACGCCAAAGCATGGATTTTAAAATCGGTATGCTCTTCCGCCCTTATTGTTACCAATGCAGTTATGTAATAACATACTAACCACAGGAGGTCTTAAGTACCCGAAACATATCAAGATTGAGAACTTCATTTAAAATTATTCAAAAACAAAGCTCGTTTAGTATAATATATATATCTTCCTATATTATATAGTTGTATGGTTCTGGGGTGAGCACTGGCTCCCCCCCCCCCGCGCCGCCCCAGCTCCCCCCGCCAAATTACGTAGTTATTTGCTTGTTTTTCCGTGATTTTTGCCTTGGGTCAGCTCCCCCCGCTCGCCTCACCTCCCCCCAGCCCCCTCGACTCCCCCCCATTTTTATATTATAATTTACCCAATAAATTACTTAGTTTAAAAAGTAAAATAACTTTTTGTAATAAAAAACTTTTTAATTATAAATGTCTGGAGTATCAATTAAGTCCAGAAAATTATCATAGGGTAGAACTCTGATTGATTTTCAATAATGTTATACTTTATA
>JAPYYV010009639.1:0-11809 GCA_030522625.1 Copidosoma aretas | reverse complement strand
GCCCACTGCACCACACGCACCAAAGTAAAGGTACGCTGAACTCGGCTTAAAGAGCACAGCAAGTAGGACCATACTTGTACCATACTTGCATCATACTCGTACCAGGTCCTTGATGTAACTGATAAAATTCCGATGATGAAAAGCCTCAACAACTTTATCTTGTATAGTAACATTAATAGGTTTAAATAGATATCAATCACATCAAGGACCTGGAACAAGTATGGTGCTACTTGCTGTGCTCTTCAAGCCGAGTTCAGCGTACATTTGCTTTGGTGCATGTGGTTCAGTGGGTGCGTCCACGATTCCACGGATGGACATCGTGATTTTTTATTTATGTCATGATGTTGAAACGTAGGGCGCGCTTACAGTAGACGTACGTATTGATGTTCTGTGTGCAAATCAGGATTCGGTTTGTTTGGCATAGTTAGTGATTTTTTAACACATATTGTGAAAAAATGTTTTCAGATGTTCTGAAGAGGTCGACTTGGAATCGACGAAACTTCAAGTACATTTGTATTAATAAAGTTTGCTCCTACGCTACCAAGCCAGTTTATTCATTTAAACCTATTTATAATACATATATTGGAACAAGATTATGTTTTTGATGTTTTCTATCATCGGAGTTTCATCAATTACATCAAGGACCTCGTACAAGTATGGTCTTACTTGCTCTGCTCTTCGAGCTGAGTTCAGCGTACATTTGCTTTGGTGCGTGTGGTGCAGTCGTCGCGTCCACGACTCCACGGATTGACATCGTAATTCTTTATTTATGTTATGATGTGGAGACGTAGGGTGCTCTCGCTGTAGATGTACGAATTGATGTTTGGTGTGCAAATTAAAATTCAGTTTTTTTAGCTTAGTATGTGATTATATAACACAATTTGTGAAAAAATGTTTTCAGATGTTCTGAAGAGGTCGACTTGGAATCGAAGAAACCTAAAGTACATTTGTATTAATAAAGTTTTCTCCTACGCTACCAAGCCAGTTTATTTATTTATACCTATTGATGTTATATATATAAGAGAAAGATAAAGTTGTTGATGTTTTTCATCATCGGCGTTTTATCAATAACATCAAGGACCTGGTACAAGTATAGTCCTACTTGCTGTGCTCTTAAAGCCGAGTTCAGCGTACATTTGCTTTGGTGCGTGTGGTGCAGTGGCCGCGTCGACGATTCCACGGATTGACATCGTAATTTTTTATTTATGTTATGATGTTGAGACGTAAGGCGCGCTGGCTGTAGATGGACGTATTGATGTTGGGTGTGCAAATTAGGATTCGGTTCGTCTAGCATAGTTTGTATTTTTTTAACACATATTGTAAAAAAATGTTTTTCAGATGTTCTGAAGAGGTCAACATGGAATCGACGAAACGTCCAGTACAGTTGCATAATTAAAGTTTGCTCCTACGCTACCAAGCCAATTTATTTATTTAAACTTATCGATCTTTCTTTTGTTACTTCGATAAATGTCATTCACAGAATCTCTTTGCTATTTCTAACTTCTTGATCAAAGTCATATATTATTGTTTCTTATGAAGTATCAGTCATATAGTGTCACTCATTAACATCTCTAGCACATATTTTTTGTATTAAAGTATTATTAGTAATCAAAATCACTGACGATCCGTTTTCTTTAAAATTTTAGTGTTGTCAGAGTCATCCAATGCGAAAAATATTTCTTAGAATAACATCTATGAATTAATTAACTGATAAAGAGAATAATTCATATACATGAAAGTTTAATGACAAGTTTATTTGTGCTAGTGAGAATCCCCAAGCATAAAAAAAGTAGCGGTGATCTTATTTTATTAAAACAATCCAACCTAGCTAAAAAATTGATTTATAAAAACCATAATTTACTTTTCAATGGCATCTATAAAACCTACATTAACAATTTACACTACATTGAAACGAAAATTTCGTATTTGTTTTAAAAAGGTTCTAGATGGTAGTAAAAAGTCTATGGACGATATTAAATATAAATCAATAAAAGATTTTATCTTTTTATCCCTCTTTATCAAGTGTTTTCAGAATTTTAGGCATTTTGCTAAAAAATTTGCAAGAGAATTCAATGCCTTGAAGTATCGTAATGATATAAAAGTATTTTTTTTCCGAAAATCCCATAGATTAATGAACACTAAGATTGGTAAATTGATTGACGTAAATTGTTAGTTACAAAAAAAGTAGCTGCAGATAGAGTTTGGACGCATGTTAAGCAAATAAGAATACGTAAGAAAAATGTTATTAGGTAGATGGTAACTATCGTTTAATGAGCAATTTTTGACTAAGTGGCTGATTATGGTATTTAAAAAAATTATAACTTTCTTTAGAATAATTTTATAAAGAAATCACAAGATAATTTTCTTTCTAAAAATATGTCATTTTACCAAGAAATAAATCTTGTAAAATCAAATTGATAAACTTTGAAAATTGTTTAAACAATTGCGTTATAAATGAATTATATTACCTAAAAACGATTTAAACCTAATATTTACTATCCTACGCAATAAGATACGTTAGAATAACCTTGGTCTGACTTAGCGCTCTTATTTTATAAGAAATTATGGTCAGCCCCCGAAGTAATTAAATATATCTGTTGTTATCCAAAAATTTGTAGGTTAGGATCATGATCAATAATAATCTCTATAGTATTTCTATATGCCTTATTACGTAAGCTTTTTTTTAGAAGAAAATTGGTAAAATCGGATTACTTAGTCGTGAGTTATTTTATTTTATAAGGATTTTGCCATTTCCTTGCATAGTGCGGCAGTCTGAAGACTACCAAACATGTTTTAAAATTCTTTAATAAATTTTCAGACAGAACTTTGCAGGATATGCAGGAATACAAGAAGAATTGATAGTGGATTGTAATAGTTTTCGACTATTTATCCACATTCTTTTTTAAACTTTGATTCTTGTCTAGCTTGCATACTTTGTTCTACAGCCAAAAGTTTCTCATAATAATTAATGGTGCTTAGCTTAATTTCTCGTTATTCAGCATTAAAAATTGTGCTTTCATCTACAATTATAATTATTCTCGTCAAAATACGAAAGAACTCTATCAATTTCATTTTTTCAAAAAAACCTGAAGATTTGAGCGATATTAGTTGTTTAATCCCTTTATTACTGGTTTGCTTGTTAAATTTTTGTCAATGATTCACGTTGTGAGTTTCCGATAGTTCAGTGAGCTAATCCGTATATCTTATCTGTAACCAAAATCATAAATCTTTGTAATCTATAAAATCAAGTTCAAATTATACTAACAATCAAAAAGTGTTTACTTGATTGGACAACAAGCAGCAAGGGCAAGACGTTTAATCCCCGTTTGTGACTGTATGAGATGTGAGTCAATAGATGCGACCAGCTTTGGTTCATAGACTTCAATACAAATTGCAAAAAAACTCTTTAAACATTTCATTGGAGTCTAGAAAATATTTTTTACTGAATTGTTAAATACGTCGATAGCCGTGAGCTAATTGATCCTGTTATGCTTATTTCCAGAAAATTCATAGTTTGCTTATACTATATTGAATTATGGACGTTTTTCGGCTGCAGTCGTGCTAAAGTTAATCTTTAGAAGTGCGCCTGTATTTATATATACTTTCTTAGGAGAAAAAAAGGTCCGTGCCACTGCTTTCTAAAGCTCATAATTGACGATGCTATTTAACCCCATTTTTGTTACTTTGCTACTTTTGTTTAGAACAAAAATTTATAACAATCATTCAGTTCCCACTTTAAGTTTGTTCCTTGGCTTCCTTTCAAGTTTGCAGTTACATACCGTGTACATATATAGCGTGGAACATTGACAAATCGAAAATTAAGTATTTTTCCGTATGTGAGACCGTATGAAAATGACGAGAAATCACCTACTTTCGACCACAGTTTCTTAAATGATATTGCCTCCACACAAATGTTGCATGTCACGTTATATTTCTTATATCATCTAGAACCGTAAATCCGTTTTCTTTTTAATACTATAAGGACTCTGCCTGCAATAAGTAAGACTGTCCCTTTTACAGCGTTAGCTCAAGCATCCTATGGTATAAAGCTTGACTTTATTATCAAATAGCTTAGTTTTTAATACCGTTATCAACAAAGATTTTTTAATACATAGCCAAAACTAGAAGTTATTTATTCTAAAACTTAAAAATAATCCTAGAAACTATTTTTTCCGGGAAACATCCTTGAGTTATACGATTCTATATTGATATATAATGGTACTGTCTAATGAAAATTGTGACATCGTCCTTAGATTTAGAAGCAAGTGCATATCTTACATTAAACGAACTTTATTCATCTTTATGACTATGAAAATAATAAGAAAAAAGCTATTTATAATGCCCAGAAACATAATCACTGATTGTGTTTTTACCACTATCTTTTTCTTTGACAAATTTGAGTTTTACCAGACAGTTTAATATGTCTGCCAATTTTTCTTCCACGTCACAGAACTGATCTTGTCCAATTCTCTATATAACAACAACAGCATACTATTAAATTGCATAAAATGGGCGATATAGCTGATATGCTCCACGGAAAAGCTATTTGTTCCGGACTGTTTCTGTAAGAGTACCCCTTCTTTTAATTGCAAGTGAATAGTCTCAATATACAAAAAGAAAATAAATGCAGCATCGATCTTGCTTAGCTTCTAGACCAATCTACTTATATTAAAGCTCCCCAACAGTGCGGTAACTTAAGAGGAGCTTTACTTACCTAGAGCGCAATAGGGACCTTAAATGCGGAATTTTTCTGAATTCCATCAGGTCGGTAAGATAGATGATCAAAAAATATTGGACACCTTTTTTTTCATTTTTCATATAAACAGAAACTATCACAGATATAGCGTGTAAAAGTTGCTCGCGATGTCATGATAACATACGCTATATGCGCTAATTTTATATCATTATGACGTATTTCACTTCCACTTCTAATCTTCGATTTTCTCTTTTTTCGTCATTTTTTGTTTATATGAAAAGAGAAAAGATACGTGTCCAATATTTTTTGATTGTATACCTCAGAGACCAAATGGAATTTTTTATGCAAGATTCTTATTCTAATGCGAAGTTCACTGCGCACACAGCATAAGGTTTTAAAATTGATCCTAAATATAAGTGCAGCTCGAGCTCATTTTTCAGTAACCATTCTATTATTTTAATAAATAATGGGCCAACGCAGCCAGCTAAAACTCGGAATGGCCTAAAGTTGTGTACAAACAGCACAACTTTACCGTCTGCTAAAAAAAGCTCCTATCATAGTGCTGGAGCAGTCAAGTATTGAGAGCAGGCATCTTCTAAGCGGTAATAGTATATTCAAAATTTTTTAAGATTTTGAATCTATGTATAAGAGGAAACTTGGCAACAATAGCGTACAATGCACTTATTTACTAATAATAACGCCTTAAGGTTAAGGTTACTGTATAATTTAAGAGTAGCTGCTGTCATGTACGCATGAAGGGCGAAGCAGGCATATACATATGTGAATGTATTAGATTAAGCGGGAGAGCAAACATAAGAATTCATTTTTCTTTCGTGCCTACAACTTTTTTTCAAGTAATTGATTGATGTTTCATACTATACACAATAAGACATATAGTGAAATGCGGAGCGGCATTTCTTGCTTATATATCCATTCTGTTCAATACATAGATAATTGACTTTATTTTGCAATTGTAAACCAAACAACAAAAAACAGATGCTTATAACATTGTAGAGAATATTAAACTTATATATCAACGTATCAGAAAATAATTACTTAATCTATCTCTATGATAAGGTAGGTTTAGAGTCTAGTTGACTGAACTGCAATGCTGTAAAAATGTTTTTTTATTTAGTTGAGAGAGACGATACAACTGCACACAGGCAGCTTCAAAATATTTTTTTCTAAATAATAATATTCATTCTATACTAATTAGCAATAAAATGTTCGAGGTTGCGAGTTGTAGTTTTATAGAATCCAATAAATTTTCAGAATTTGCTAACAATTTTTGGTCTCTTTGTACAACTGTTCTGTCTTACCGTTACATAGCGTGATAAAAGTAATCGTTATCATCATCAACTTTGCTTTTCAATAATGTTCGTATTATTATTATGTAATGAATTTTGTGCTGCAGAAACGTTACACTAATGATTCTATCTCAGAAGAATCATTGAGAAATGAAGTAAATTTTAAGTTGCAGTATAGTTTTACATAGTTTTGTTCTTACAGATCTATGTATCTAAAATTAGATATTCTTATGTAGGTTATAAAATATATGATTTGCAACTCTATAATAATTTCAGGTTGGCTGCTTCGTTCCTGCAAGGAAGGCCGAGTTACGACTGAGTGATTTTTTTTTTTATTACACTCCTTATAATATACAATACAACGACTGTTCCTCCTATGAGTATGAGGTGAGTAAATCTTTTAACTTGTACTAGAGACTTGTTCTTTTATATAATGCTGTACGAATCTGTATGTAGACTTTAAAACATACCTTAAATAAATTTGTTACTATTTTTGATAGGTATAATTTTTTTTTTTTATACTTTAATAATTTTTTTTTCTTAATGTACGTTTGCACGGAGCTGTTTATGAATATTATTTCTTAAAATTTTTTTTCCGCAATTGGGACATGCTTTATTCTTGTTAACATTATGAGTTAAAATGTATATCTGAATGCTTTCAAATGATATTTTACAAAAAAAGTAGTTTTCGCCACAAATATGCATCTCTCCATGGCGGTCCCTGGGCCAAACGGCGCTTGCAAAGCCACGCCGCGCCGGAGGGATTGTTGGGACCCCTCTAGTCGTATGCACATAAGTGGCGAACGCTGTTTTTCCTACCAAGAGTGTACCAGGGTTGCAAAAGTGCCCGAGGTAGGAAAATGCCTTTTTTTATATTACAATTTTTTTGTTCTTTTTTGTGCCTGGTAAGACGCGTCTTGTGATAGATTACTTTGTGACATTTTTTACATAATATATTATAATTTTCATCAATTATCCTGTAGATTGTAACTGCATCTTTATTTTGTATGTTGGTTAGGAAAATCTACTGTTTTATGAGCATGTAGATCCGACAGAGATTAATATAGATGTCATAATACTAATAAATTTTTGTAGAGTAAATGCATTAAATTTACTACTGCCTGCTAATGGACAAGTTTTTTGAGGCCTGCTTTCTTTAAATTGTTTACCTTTGCCTCCTTTGTTTTTCATAGTAATCAAAAAAATTATCCTACAAAATTACCCAGTAATAGTTTTATCTTATTCTTTCTACTTTTTTTCTAAGACCTCCTCAAAATACCATGCTATTGATACGATCATTTTGAAAATTTGTAACATAGGGTTAAGTTAGGTCATTACTGTGGATGTTTTTAAAGGTTTTAACTAATACATATTGATTGACAGAAAATTTTAATCTTGCATTTCTGATATTAATATAATTCTGAGCCTGCATGTATTAACATCCAGGTATTAGCACATACGGATTCTATTCTAAATTATATAGGGATCTCCAAGAATACTTAAATCGTTGAAAAAGTTATACTTGCCACAATTATTGCCATGTGTGCAATTGTTGGGCGAAAGTAAAGTTTTTAGTACAATTTCATGTCAAAAATACCTATAAATTATACACTACGTACCATACTCACGTTATAGTTCATACGTTCTGTAATAATTGGTGCAAACCAAACCCTTACTTATTCCAACATTTAAGCAGCTACAAATAGATAGAATAGTGTATCATCCATTCGATATTAGTGATATTTCTTGTTTCGTCAGAAGTGAGTCTTCAAACATTTTTCCGATAACGATAAAAAAGTAAGTATTTCCTAAAGATAGCAATAGTAGTTCTCGTACCTAGGGCACAAAGTACAAAATGCACGCCCAAAGAACAGGATTTTTGTATGTTTGTGCCCGAGGTGCGAGCGGTGTTCTTGTTGCCGAGGGCGCAAAGAACAGCTATGCGCCTATGGGCACACTTTGGGCTCGTGACATGACTTTGCACCCTGCAGGGCGAAAAGTTCTTTACTGCCTTGGGCGCAAAGTGATTCAAGGGCCCAAAGTGTTGGCCTAGAGCACAAAACGCCAGTTGCACTTTGCGCCCTAGATACGAATGGTATTTTTCGTCACAAATGTCCCTCTCTCTAAGGCAGTTCCTGGGCCCGAGGACGCTTGCGAAGCAACGTCCGAGGGACCGTTGGGATCCCCCTGGTCGGATGCACATAAGAGGTGAACGCTGTTTTTCCTACCGAGGGTGTTCCAAGGTTGAAAAAGTGCCCAAGGTAGAAAAATAATATGACCCTGGTACGCCCTTGGTAGGAAAAATATGATTTGCCCCCCATATGCATCCGACCAGGGCGGTCTCAACGGTCCCTCGGGTGTTGCTTCGCAAGCACTCTTGGGCCCAGGGACCGCTTTGGAGAGATGCATATTTGTGAAAAAAGCTACTATTGTTTTATAAGGGACTTAAAACTTACAAATAAATGTTATTTCTGTATGTTCGAAATTTGTTTGGGTAAAACAGACTATTGATGGAGTACTGCTTTTCTTTTATAGTTGGAAGAAAAAATTGAACACTTCTTTTAATTATAACATGTATCAATATATAGATATATATAGATATGTCTTCTTATTTTATATAGTTTCATGGTACAAGGGTGGGTACTAGCTCCTCTCTGCTCCCCTCGCTCCCATTAGCTTCACCTTAGCTCCCCCTCAAAATAAGGTAAAATTTTTTACTATTTACCGTCATATATAACTTTAAATAATTTGAGCTAGCTCCCACCCGCTCCCCCTACTCCTCCCCGCTTACCTTCATATCACCCTCTACTCCCCACCAGACTCTTCCCCTACCCTCCCAGCTCCCCCCCAAACATGTTTTGCCATTTGTAATAATTTCTAACAACACTATCACTTTCATATAAGTATGCAAATACCTATATGAAAAACTAACTTTTATGAAAATTGATTATGTAGCAATTGATGATATTTAATAGAAGAACAATATCAATAATCATCCACCACATATTCATGATTATAAGTATGGAAGCCGTGGAAAAAATCCTAAATATTTAAACAAAAAGTATTATTTAGATCATAAGGAGATAGATTTTGTTTGTATCATTATAGATCTCGGCTTTTCTGCTGACGCATTCAAATACCTAGACGCAAAATACTGCTCTTGAAGGTTTTAAAGAATTCCTTGGCATTATTTTTGCTAAGAATTTGCGATGAGGTGCTTGGTAGGGAAATTTTTTACAAGAATATATTTATCATTGAAAAAAATAATGTTTGGGGGAAAATAAAAAACAGAAAAGACACAGGAGAAGACAGAATCATGGAAAACTGTTTCAAGAATCTACACATAATTTAGACGATTAGTTTGACGAACAAACTTTATTGCTTATAGACTAACACACATATTATCAAAGCGTGCGCAAGTACATGAATCTATTAAAAGCGAAAGGAAGGGAAGAAGTAGAAGTACCCTAAAACTACAGAGAAGAAGCTATTTAAATGTAGCATACAAGATTTAAGAAATTATAATCTCTGATAATGTAGGAAATATGGCGAGGAAGTAACAAGAATATAAGAAAGTAAAGCTGCTAACAGAACAAAAAGAAAAGCAAGATACTATATGTTTGTACTAAATAATTTAATCGAAAGAAAACTAGAGAAAGTCATCAATATATTATGTGCTGTGTTTGTGGACTTTTAAACAGAATTTAATAACATTACTAGAGAAATATTCCCGGTCAAAATAAATTTAAGAGAAATAAGTATAGAATAAGCAAAAATATTCAAAAAAATCAAAAAATATAGAAAAAAAAACCGTTAATCACGGCCAGGGGCCAACCAATTTATTCAAAACTGTAAAAGAGAAAAGGCAAGGAAGCCTATAAAGACTGGCACTTCTAAGTTTATTCATCTAAAAAATAGTCGATAAGTGGATCTAAAATGATACAGGAGGTGTAACAGTAGGCGAACTTAAAATAAACTGTCTTTAATCACCTAATGATGTTGTTAAAGGCACCTAGCATATCAAAGACAGAAAATAAATGTAAAAGACTCAGATAAATAAAGTACAAAAAAAATACTGGAAATAAACAAAAAAAAAATGTTGATTTTTAGAAATAAAGAATGGATAAAAACAAATCCGTTTAAATTTAAATTAAATGCATTGTAAGTTTACAACTAGGAGATAGACCAAAAAGTGTGGTTCTCAACAAAATATTTTCCCGGCACGGAAAAAAACGATAGGTTGGAAGCAAAGGACAGTCAAAGCAGTTTTAAGCTTAAGCAAAAAAGATAAAGTAGAAAGTTTAATACAAAAATTTTTTTCCATGGATTAAATAATAGAATTACATTGCACATACGTAGCGGAGACTTGAGTATGGAAAGGGGGACTCCCCGTACCTCGCCTCTCTGAGCAACACTCCTAAACCTTCTTCAACCGCCTGATCGTTTAAATCACTTACCACATTTTCTACAAATATTGTTAATGTCCCTCTACATTAATAATTATATGTCTTTTTAAATTTTTTAATCTTTTAAAACTTTTTTTACACTCAACAAATTTGAATAATTTTTCCTTACTATATTCTTTAAAAATCGAAATTTGCTAAAGTTAAGTGTTACACTGTTTTTAACTTTGATACATTATTTTATAATATAAAATACGAATACATATGAATATTAAAAAAATTAAAAAACAATATCTGTAAAAAATTATAAATTACTTTAATGTAACAAATGTCAAGTCCGTAATAAACTTTTCAAATATCATTTACAAAATTTAATAATACATCCAGTAAAAAAAATTTAGTAATAATAACCATACATTGTAATTCATGCGGTTAAAATAGTTTAAACAGTAGAAAGTCTCTTTAGCAAAAAAAAAATCATAAAATTACTAGAAATTATAGAAGCTCTTTAAAAAAAACAGTAATGATTGTATAAAATGTGTAAGTAGTGTTTAAAAAATGTAAAGAGCATACATGCATTAAATCGACGGTATTTTTGTACTAATTTAGGCATATAGATGATCATATATTGATAGAATATATATGTGATGAAATTTATTCAAAAGTCTGATTATTTTTAATATGTTCGTAAAAGCTTTTATAGTTGTTTTATAAGTATCTAAAGTAATGTTAATTATGAAAAAAGAGCCACCGTGTTAACCCCCAAAAAAAGATCATATTTTAGTAAGTAATCAGTGATCCGTTGAAGGCGATTTCGAGAAAATGAGTGTAATTTTTCTCTATATTCTTTTTGCTAAGATCGCCAACTATGTGTCGGCCTTATCTAGCTTTTT
Source organism: Copidosoma aretas (assembly GCA_030522625.1). Taxonomy (NCBI): domain Eukaryota; kingdom Metazoa; phylum Arthropoda; class Insecta; order Hymenoptera; family Encyrtidae; genus Copidosoma; species Copidosoma aretas. The sequence continues at coordinate 510 of JAPYYV010009639.1, read as the reverse complement.
TCCCGAATACATTAAACGAAAATCAAACAAAATCTAATGATTTGCGGAAGAATTTTTTAAAAAATGCACTTTTAATAATTGTGCCAATAGTAAACAAGAATGAAAAAAATCATCCCCAAGTGCGGTTTGAACACACGACCTTCTGTACTCTGGACAGATGCTCTTACCAACTAAACTATCGGGGCCATGAGTTCCACGCACTGAAAGTTCTGATTTATCTCATGCTTATACATTAATAATATTTATTCTCCCGCAGAGTCCCTCTCTGATCCAAGACTCATATAATTTAAACACCAATAATACTTTTGCCGACTGTAAATGTTGAAACAAGACAAATAGTTATATCGGTCTTACAGTCACATTAATAAATAAACATTAAAATTATTTTTAATTTGACGTATGTGTGTGTGAAATTTTTGAAATTACACCCACACATGTATACGCGCTGCTCCATACCAAGCAAGTTCAACGCTTGTTGAAATTCGTACTTGGCGGCTTCACTTTAGAAGC
>JAPYYV010009638.1:0-12754 GCA_030522625.1 Copidosoma aretas | reverse complement strand
TAGATTTCATTGTAACAGCCAAAAACCGTTTTTTTCAACGTGACGCGCTATAAACATTAATATATTTGGAATAGTAATAATTCTTGCTCCATCAATTTTAAACGATTTTCAGTAGTAAATTTGACGTAGAATACGATGGTGATATTTAAAAGTTGCTTAAGCGGAGAGACCATTGTTGAAAATCAATTTAAAAAATTAATTTGTTAATAACAATATGAATTTGTTATTAATGTTTGTAAAAAATATTATTTTCGTAAAATTTTGTTCATCAGCTACAAAAATGTATTCGGCGAAAATTTTATACCTTTCACGGATTTGGAGTTATAAATTGTTGAAAATGAGCCTCCAAGCCGAAAAACACTCAATTCTCAAATATTCGATAGCCTATATCTCCGAAAATATTCAAAAAAATCAAAATTCCCGGGACACGTATCTCTTATTTTTTTATATAGAATCTATAAAAAAAATTCCGGCCAAATCGGAGATGTGTCGGTCAATTTTTATCAAAATCCGTACGGTTTATAAAATAATTACCCATACATACAACGCGACGCACAGTGCGGCCGATTCCCAAAAAGCTGGCCAAGCTACAGTAATCCCTTGAGAAGTGAAAACCGTTCATAGCAACGTCCTATACCCTAAGTATCCTCTGTATTTTCAGTCGCAACGTGGCCTTCGTTTGAGCGTCGTATTACTGTCGATGAATAGTGAAAGTTGTACATATGTGAAAGATTTTGTAATGAAGTAAATTGAAGAAAACGAAATGGAATCATCTCCGCAAGGTTGGTAAAATACGAGAAATCTTTAGTACATATCAATACCTCGACACAAAATTTTTAGCTGCAGCAATACGTAGACACATTTTCTGCAATTTTTTTTATAAAATTTGAGTTTTCAAACTGTATAGTAATACAACGCCGTCATATGCTGCTTTGAAACCTATTGAATGGGAGAAAACAGTGAAAGCTTATACTTTAAAGAGGGGATCTGCTTGTATTAGTAACGTAGGTTTCTATACAATTTCGTTTCTATCAAAAGTGTGCGTACATGCGCGCATGCGCGCGCTTGTGTGTGTGTGTGTGTGTGTGTGTGTGTGTGTGTGTGTGTGTGTGTGTGTGGGTGGGTGTGCTCAACTCGGAAGAGCTCACCTCTTACGTTATTTTACCATGCTCTCACTGTTACTAATTAGCTTGAACGGTTTATCATCAACGTGACATTGTAATATCTCTATTTCGAATTAAACTGAAAACCTCGGCCATTTCAGGACATACTTTTCGCTGAGCAGTTTCAGCAGAAATCTTTAGCTAAACAAAGGTAAAAATAGCTCAAGAAAATATTGATATTATCTTGGGTGTTAATTTCATATGACCGACAATTGTTTTCACTTTTTATGACGAATGCCAGTAAAACTAGCTTTAAAACACTAGTGTTACAAATTTTAAATGACAATGAAAAGCAGCGAAATATGTCAACGGTAAAAAGTACACCCAAACTAATAAAGAAACCGTATAAAGTAGGCAATGCAGAAGTTTTTTCTTTATTACTATGCTTGTATATTTAAATCAAGCAAACTATTTAGTGCATTCCAAATTTAATGTTACGTTTGAACCAACCAAAGCTCATTTGCACACAGATTCTTAATCTTGCCAATTATTATAGAGATCAGGTAATGTTATTTACACAAGCACAACAGTAGAAATACAAAGGACTAATTATTTCATTTTATTAACACTGTCACAGGTAGCACAGACACCTATTTAAGCAGTACACATTGTACATAAAATTTAAAAAAGCAATAATTTTGAAAATTGTAAATTCTTATAAAGATGATTGAAAACACCAAATGTCGATTATAATCTAGTTCGAATCGCTTAGTTTTTGAGCATGAAAGATCGCAGTAAATATGCATAAACTGATTTGACTATGAACCGAACAACGATGGAGTTCGGAAAACATTTTTCCGTTTAAAACTCCATGGGTTGTTGTTTCTGACAATGAAAAACATCTTATCTCAGAAAAGTACAGAATATTTCTTGAGTAAAATGCAACCAAATACTAACTGTCGTCGGCCCTATACTGGAAAAAGACCTAAACTAACAATTATTGTAATTTTACAAAGTGCGATATTTTGCTGACTTGCTTTCGAGGCAGCTGATTCTGGGACACAACATCTGGACTGCCCTAACTATAATACTATTTCTAACTAAGTAGCAGGAATATAAGTAGATGGGTTTCAATATCTTTTCCCTGCGTTTCGATAATCTCTTTAATAAAATTTACTATAAAGATGATTCTTTAAAAAAACAAATCAATCAAATAAATGTAGAAAATTTAACACACCTGCATGTCACTGAAATAACTTAAATACTGATGCAAAACCGCACGATCAATATCAGGTCATACAAATAACCCTTTTGAGCAAATAATGCTTCGACACCATCGATGAAAACAAATCTCGAAGGCTCACCTCGACTTCAGGTTGTAGAAAAATTTTGTTTCAACTAAGTTTTTAAAACGCACTAAGAACTAGTAATTATTTGATCCCTAACCAATTCAAGTATATAAACCCATACGGATTTTTTACAAGCAAGCAGAATCAATTTTTTGGATCATATTGATGTTTTCTTCTCGCTGAACCCTTATTATCAATACAAACATTAAGGAAATCGATATATGTATTACACTATTCCGTGTCGATGACCCAGTCAGATGTCAGATATTGGATAGAACAGCTTACCTTATATTATTTTGCTCGTAAAATATTTTTATTTGATACTCATATCAAGTAGGTTATACAGAAATAGGTAACACGGTATCCTAAAGTGCTACCAATATAAAACATTGTATGGATTCACTAAACATATTGTATTATACTGGTCAAACCCCTGCATAATATATCTATTGTGGCACGGCGATTTGATACGTAACGATACCCTCTTTGTTATGGCGGCATTGAGGGGTCTTTAATATAGTTATCTCTTTTGCGCAACTTGCTATCTCACATGCACACTACTACATAGCTCGTAAATGCACTTATGTGCCAAGTATGGCTTGGCTTGGATACTGCCTTTTAGTTTTCCAACTGTTCATGGTACTTTTATTGAGTCTTATGATAACTTTTCTAGGTTATGAGAGATAAGCACTAACATCACCACATTAATATATGCACGAACGCTTCAGCCGTCACCGGAGACAAGCAGTAGCCATAACCGTCGTATCTGTAAGGCCACTGCGCTCCCTGTGCCCAAGTTTGTATCTTTTTTGGATGGTCTCTTCGCGAATGGGTGGTGACAAATAAGAGAAGAAAATACCGCGGAATACCCGAAATCAAGACCCAAAACGCAGCTACGGAATTCAGCTGTTATGTTGGAGGGCAGGTTCCTGGCCCAGCACAAAATAAATATATTGACGTCACCTTCCTAATACCAAATTATTCTAATCTTTTTTTATAATTCGCTTGTAAGATCCTTCACTCATCACAGACATATGACTGTAATCTATAGTAAAAGATATCTTTATTGATTTTCACGGTTAATAAAAATATCACTCTCCCTCGTACTTACGTGCCCAAGTGCAATAATAAATCCTATCTTCGTTCGTTCAATGATAATAGAAATAATAATCACATAAAATAAAATAACGAATACAACAGACCTGCGTTTTATCCGAAAAGAGTAGGATTTTATTTACATGAGCGTTTAGAGATTTCTTCATAACAAAACTAAATCGTTCTTTATTTTTGTATTTATCATCAATCAACTACAAACTTGAATATGTGTATGCATACGCTATTACTCGTGTATGCACTAAACCAAATTAAGTATCCGAAACTCGTAATACAGTGAAAATATTAATTTCATATAATCCACACGGATTTATAGAAAGAAACAAAATATAATCAAAAGATGTATCCGCTGGGAAAAATTCTCTGTGTGAAAAAACATGTATCGATGAACTTTTTTTATTTTGCCGACTGCTGGAGATTTCTACACTCCTTTAATTCACCAAGATTTTTTCTACCTTATCGACTTTTCTACATCATCGGCTCCCACAAATTTATGTACTAACTTTCTATTTTACCGACCAATGAATACTTATAAACCCTTTTAATTTATCGGAGCTCCTCGTTTTTACCGATTGATCAGAAATCGCGTGATAAACATGTATAGGTTAGTTATCTACACACAAACGCTCTTTAAGAAGAGAGGGGCCTCTTAGGGTCTCTAGGGGGTCCGAAAAAATTCGGAAATCTCCTAAAATGTCTTTGCCTAAGACGCGTACTCTCCGTTCCGCCAGAGGATCAAGGATACCTGGGGGCACAGAAGCCGAACTTCTCAGTTAGTACCGGTTAGCGAATATGGTCACACTTTCTCCAGAAGATCCGCTAGGCTCAGTCTCGTCTCGGGTGATCATGGCCGGGTCAGCTCTCTTCTTTCTCCCGCACTGGACTTGGCAGTAAACTGCTTTGCGTCGCACAGGATAGACTCCAGAAAACTCCCGGGTGCCAGGTCGTAATGGAGACAAGTCTTCTAGTACGCGGACACTCTTCACGATGAATGCAAGACTCGATATCTCCGCGACTAGCGACGCGAGCTCCAGAGGGGCCAACTCAAATCTCCGCGATAAGCGGGTGTGAGCTTCTGGAGGTAGACGGACTCGTTCGGGGCTACAACTCGCCTTTATACACGCGCTCTGTACTTTCTTTTTTGGGCTGCTCGTTCCTCCTGCCTTCACGCTCTAGCGGTCGCGTGACGTAAGTTATGCGCGCGCGCGCTCTATCCCTTCAAATTTGAATAGTATAAAATGATCTATTTTAAGATGATCGAGAAATAAAATGTAGTTTGCACTGCTGCACTGGTGTTATATCTAGTCCGCGGCTCGGTTACGCAGGACGTCTTAGTGAGTGCATGTGGGGTTTGTGTAAGTTGCGGAAGTGTTAACTTTCGAGTAGTCATTCCAAAGTCAACCAAAGCCGCGTTACTAATAAAGTTATAACAGTGTTGATAAATAGTCTTGTAAACCTTTCTAGTAAAGTAATAAGCAAGCTACGCACCGGGAGCCCGCCGCTCGCGTGGTGTACTCGGTTTGCTTTGTAATTTCCAATAGTTTAATAATTAAAGTAATTAATATTCAAATATTTGTTAAAAAGTGTTTCTTCAACCAGTTACTGTGTGCTGGTGCGTTGGCTGCGGGGATCAGTGTCAGCATACATCTGCAATACATTTTATATCAATCAAGCGTGGCCAAATTTAGCAGACGTCACTATAGATCACTAATTCTGCTGGAGCCAAGGCTACTACACTGAGAGAATATTTGTACTGCTGCTGCCTTAACTGTTATGGTTACTGTACATCATAAACGATCAGCAGCCCTCCTATTGTGTCGGTAAGCAGCTCTTCCGTTTAGGATCGCAGCGTTATCAAAGTGTAGCACCAGTGTTCCCAAAGTGACTTAGCGGCGCTACCAGTACATCTGCTTAGTAGGCTTACCCGCGTATTGGCGCAGACACACTACTTTTTGGGAGAGCTGCAATACCAAAACATAATATAGCATGCGTGCCACAACAGAAGTACGTTACAGTGACTGCAGTTTGCACAGTAGTCGTACAAACCTTCTCTCAGTGTACCTCGTCACTTGTGTATTCCCACCGTTTCCTCTGTAGTTTCTCCTCTACTGTCGTTGTCATCATGGGCTACAGCGTGATACCATGTTAAAAGCGTTGTAAAAAAAGTCGAATTTACTATTTTGTTGCAGTTCTTATTTTACTCTTACCCTTCTATTTGCTAGCCCTATCCAGGGGGCGAGTAAAAATTGATGCTCCGACATTCTGTTGTGGCCGCTATTTCTCTTTTGAGTTAATGTCATTACTCATTGTATCTCACGGGCCACACCCAATTATTAGTTCCCATATTAAGGGAGCTATAAAAAGTAGATGCTTTGCCATGTTGTGCCGAGCGCTATTTCGGAATTAGATGCAAAGTGACGTGACTCAGTTTATTGTATTCTATCAGTTTATTGTATTTTTTTATTTACATGTGAGGAGGATAAATTAGAAATAAGTCTGCTATTTTAAAGTGGCTACTACATTCAATGTATCAAACTATTGAGCATATACTACATTGCATTTTCTTATCAACTGAAGCTGTGTGCAAGCTGTGTGCGTTTTTTTACGGAGAATCAAAATCATTTTGTTTGTACAACAAAATAAAAATTGTAATAATTTTTTTTCCGTGTTAAGAAATTAAACGAAATCGTAAGATTAAAAAAAGGAGTTTGGTTTGATTTTATTTTTTCGACAACAGAGCAAAAGAAAAAAAGTACTTTAATAAATAAGCATGAAACTTCCCCAAGCAAGCTCAATTATTATGTTTTTTGTTTAAAAAATATTTGACCAATTTGGCAATAATTCTTAATCATTCCAACATAAAATCTTAATTTTCTTCTAGTTTCTTAGATTTCTATTCAAGTAAATGTTTTTAAGTATTAAAGAAGATATTGAGAGATATCTTTTTTTTTAATTAAAGAATAAACGCATAAAAAATAACAAGTTGCAGTTAACGGACACTGTTTCTCCGGTCTCCAGTGAAATTGTTCCCTATACTTGGATAATCCTATGAAGCTACTTAGCTACACGACATAGTGGTTAAAATTTTAATCAGAGTGTGAAAATCAGTGACTTTTTACTCAACATAATACAATGTTGACATTTCTACCAATACAGAAAAAGGGGCCATTCATAAAGGACCGTCCAGTCACAAGAGGAGGGGGTTAGCCAAAACCGGACGAAACCTACCGCTAGGAAGGAGAGGGCGGCTGGTATTGTTTATCAGGACGTCCAATTATTGATTAGATTTTTTTACTATTAATTAAAAAGTGGGTGGAAGTCGTAAACCTAGAAACTGAAGCAGTTGTCAAATACTAGTCTTCAGACTTTGAACCCATCTCCGTTGCAGAACTTCTCATCGACTGGCTGCAAAGTCCTTGAAAAGAAGAGTAGTGCTAGCTGAAGTAATTAACAGAAGTGAAATAATTATAATGTAATTATGATACCAAATAAACATGCATCTATATTCTGCAAGCATTTATCGTGTCATTTAAATCGTTAGATACAAGTTACTGTTTGCTTCGTTTCAGGGTACTCATAAAATTTTCGATTTTTTGGACGTCCAGTAGGAGTGATGGTATTACAAAAACCTGACACAACTAGGCAGAGGGGCGGGGGAGTGGGCTAAAACAACTAGACGGTCCTTTATGGATGGTTCCAAAAGGAAACGAAACCAAAAATATGTTTAAAAAAAGTTAAAAAATAGTTCTAGAAACCTTAATGAGGTGAACAACTACATCTTCCTTTCAGGCAGCTATGAGAATAATAAAACTGATATTTCGAGCCATGAATAATTAAAATTGTTTGACGGGATGCTGAAACAGGATTTTTCAAAAAAATCGTAGTATTTCGTTACTAAATAACCTGGTGAGATGATTAAAAGTGTAACAAAAGTTATTTTTATGCATAATAGTTATTGGAATTGGTCAAAGATATTCTAAAATATCACTGATTATGGAGTAAAATTTTCGGATATCATGAATAAAAACGTAACGAAATAGCGCATCAGGATGATTGAAAATGAAAATAAAGCTTTACACATGGTCTTTAAAGTAAAAGAAGTTAAAAAAGATAGATATCCACTGCTATGAATAGTGAGAAAAATTTTCTGTTACCTACCATTTGCTGACCAAGATCTTTATTATAATAAAAAGTTCGAATTTCACAAAGTGTATAACAACTTAACATTTGTTTGATGTATTGTTATAAAATACAAATAATCATTACTATAATGTTCTTGATATTTGAGACATGAAGTTATGTAAGATTTTTGACGATGCGATATATGTAATGTTATTAATACTCCGAATGTGAAAAACTTCGTACATTGTCGCTGTAGAACTGTTAGTGTACATTGTGCAAATATTTTTCTATTAAAAATATAGGTATTCAACTATATTGTGTGCAAATTAAAACCAAATCGATTAACAATTAACAGCTCGATGAATTTGATGTACTTACTTGTATTAGTGATAGCAATAAATTCTGAAGATTTCAAGTCTGTAGATACTTATGTGTTTGTGATATTCAATGTGGAAAAAAATTACTTTTTCGACTCTAAACGCAATTTTTTAATAAAGAAAAATACGCCGCCTTTTAACCACCGCCATTTTGTAGTTTAATATAAGGAGAACAAAAAACCTATGAGGCATTTATGGCAAAAAACGCACTGGAGAGGAGATATTCTGCAAAAAGTAAAAAAAAGTCAGTCTTTTCCAGGAATTGATAAATTAAAAAAAGTTTCCCCACCAACTTAAACTGTGGATAACGGAATTCGTCATATGCAAGTTTTTTTACTACTTATCCAAAAATAAAAATGCGTCATAACGAAAAAATGAGATCATCTTGCTTCCTTAACTGAGCTATTTCACCAAAGCCCTTCAACATCGTCAAACATTGCTGAAAACAACCGATTGCAGCTGAAGCCGCTCCTTTACACCCCTTGGGATTTTCTGTTTTGCCCGCACGTCCTACTTGAACGTCAGATGGAGGCACAACAATAAAACGTGACCGTTAGTAATACAACTGATGAAACAGATAACGGGAGACCCGTACGCTCGAGCTTAATACGAAATAAAAATAAAATATAACTCAAACACCTACAACCAAATAAACAAATAGGCTCGCCCGCTTACACTGTCTATTAACAGATCATTTATTTACTAAGAGTGTATGCAGAGAAGTATATATTGGGTTATTGGTATAAAGTACATGGAATTATACCCTATATAATAACCTGATAAGACCTTATTACAGGAATTGCGCAGAGAACCCGATTCATGCTCAAAGTACAAAAAAAAACAGGTGTGTGCAAATCTTGATTGCGCTGTAGTCTAGCAAACTATATCCGAGCAGTGATAGGCTATAATCTCCCAATCGGAAACCATGTTTTTGTCAAAAAGAGAACATTTGTTTTAATACAATGTTCTACTACGTCAAAAATAGCCAACATTGCTGTACATAGGCAGGAAATAGAAAACATGAGTTTTCGTCATTGATACAGCTGATGAAACAGTTATTTCCCCGAAACTCGTACACTTAAGTTCAATACGTGATTTCAATAAAATAAAATCCAAAGACAAATAAACAAATAACCAAACACTCACCCGCTAACACTGTTTGTTGATAAATAAATTATTTAGTAATTCAGAATGTAAGCAGATTAGTCTATTTGGTATCGGGATAACATACCTATGATAATTACACCTTATTACATGAATTGGACAGAGCAATCGACTCATGGACATGGTGGAAAGAATAACAAGGAAGTTGCAGACCATGATTACGTTGTAGTCTACCAAACTATAACTAAAATGCGATTGGCTAAGGATTCCCAATCGGGAACAATGTTATTTTCATACAATATATGAGGAGCACTATTTTCCTGTGTATTATACTTACTACATAGGTGTATTACGATTCCGATCATGATGTAAATAGACAAGGTTTGCTGGATAGCACATGTTTTTGAAAACAGACAAAACCAATTAGATATTAGGGCAAGTAAGCTCTATATTTGTCTAACAGAAAATATGTGTTTAAATACAATATTTTACTACGTCTAAAAATAAGCAACTTTTTGTTACTACGCCGGAAAACAAAAAACGTGACGAACAGTAATACTGCAGATAAAACAGAGACTGGATAGGAGACACGTACACTTCAGCCTAATACTTAATTCATATGAATTAAAACCCACGCACCTTAAACCAAATCACCACATTAACTCATCTGATTACAATGTTCATTAATAAATAATGTATCTACTCATTCAAAATAATTTCAAAGAAAAGCATAAATATAAATTTTAGCTCCTTGAACCAAATAACACAATATACTTTAACTTAATATCCAAAGGGAAAACAAATAATTAAATTCAAAACTATTTATTATATTTAATAATTTGATGATTGAAAGACTAGGGATATTATTATTATTTCAGATGTAGTTATGGAATCGAGTATTTTCAGCCAGTCTAGAAGAATTAATGTAGGAACACATTCTAAAATAATAAGCCGCAACAAAAATAAAAAAATTAATTGATACAATATCATGTTTATATAAAAACATGATGAAAAAAAATTATATGTTTGAAACTGTGGTAAACAAAATTGTGGAAAAGGTGAAAAGATCAAAAAAATGTTTATCGATCCATTTAATAATTAATCAACCAATAAAATAAAATAAATAATAATTAATGTATAGAAAAGCTGTAACTAAAATCTATTCTTAAAGTGGTGAAAAACTTAGTATATTAATTGTTTGATAGTTTATTTTGTAAATCAACAAATATTTAAACAAATTTATAAATAAACAATAGTTCAGTATTGAAATTAAAAGGGAGTTACAAACTAAAATATAGGAGGAAGTGATGTGTAGCTTACTTTGAGAGGTAGCTCGTAGTTAAGTCGACACGCTACACGGCTCGTATGTACGAGATTCCGAGTTTGAATCCGGTGTGAAAAAGATTTTTTTTAGAGATTAAAAATTTACTTGCGATACATATTGTTAGTAATCCAACTGATGAAACAGATAACGGGAGACCCGCACGCTCGAGCTTAATACGAAATAAAAATAAAATATAAACTCAATACCTACAACCCGATAACCAAATAGACTCGCCCGCTTACACTGTCTATTAATAGATCATTTATTTACTAAGAGTGTATGTCGAGAAGTATATTGGATTTTGGAATAATGTACATGAAATAATACTCTATATCATAACTTTATGACACCGTATCACAGGAATTGTGCAGAGCAACCAATTCATGCACATGATGCAAAAAAAAACCAGACTTGTGCAAACCTTGATTGCGGACTTTAACCGTCGCACATTGGGAAAAAAGTAACTTTTTTGTTTCAAATCAACTTTCTGGCTAGAGTTTTGAAGTAATCTAGACAAATTTTTTTTTTTTAATGTTTATAACTCAATTCTCTAACAATTTCTCTGGCTATATTTTCCATTATGGACCTTCGTTTTTTTTTATTGTCCCTATAACCTCCAAAAAATACATGTTTACTCATTATTTTCACGATTGAGCTTTCTACACGGGTGAAATATATAGTGAAAGTACTTTCATAGGGGTTCTTGGGATCGCTTATTACGAATTTTCAATCAGATCACCAAAATTCAAAATGGCAGATCAAATATGGCGGACAAAAATTTTTTTAATTGGCAAAATTTGTGAAAAAACTCTTGTAAGGGTTTTCGGGGTCGCTGATTTCAAATTCGCAATCAGATAACCAAAATTCGAAATAGCGGATCCAGTATGGCGGAAAAAAAAATCTTTTTAAACTGTTAAAATTCGTAAAAAAATTGTTGAAGGTATTATTGAGGTCACTGATAACGAATTTGATATTCACAAATAAAAATATAAGATGTCAGATTTTATAAAACGGACGAAATTAAAAAAAAATTAGTTCTTGTCCCATATTAGTCCCAAACCAAGAAGCAATCACATCCAAAGTATTGTATACTTATGGGGTATTCTACTCTGTAAGTGTACATATAATTTTTTTAACAATTAAAATTTCTGAATATAATTATAAGAAAAATTTCCTAATATACACGTTACATAATAATTTGTTTTTGAAAGAATAAAGTATATTGTGTAAGTTTATATTACACAATGTATGTGTCTAAAGTAAAAGTACAAAAAGTCTATTGAACCCCTTAATATAATTTTTCAACGTATTTAGATATTTAATGTAAAATTTAATACTAGAATGAATTTAGATTTTTTAAATTAAAAGAAAAAGTAAAAAAACTTTAGGAACAAAGCACATCCATCATAATCTTTTGGAATAAATTGTATGTTAAACCAATGACGATTATTTGTAGTTATTAATGATTCACAGAATAATAACTGTATTGTCAAGATGCAGCAACCCCAATAACCCCTTCAAAAACTTTTTTAAGAATTTGGACAATTAAAAAAGAAATTGTGTCCATCATACTTGATCCGCCATTTTAAATTTTACTAATCTGATTGAAAATTCTTAATCAGCGACCCCAAAAACACCTATAAGAGTTTTTTCGCAAATACTGCCAGAAACAAAATTTTTGTCTGCCACAATGGATCCGCCATTTTTTATTTCGGTTATCTGATTGCAAATTCGTAATCAGCGACCCCAAAAACTCTTATAAGAGTTTTTTCACAAATATTGCCAATCAAAAAAAAAATGTTTCGCCATATTGAATTTTGGTTATCTGATTGAAAATTCGTTATAAGCGACCCCAAATACAACTATGAAAGTACTTTTACTATATATTTCACCCGCGTAGAAAGCATAATAGTGAAAATAATTAATAAGCATATATTTTTTGGAGGTTATAGAAACGAAAGTTCTTAATGGAAAATATGGCCAGAAAAATTGTTACAGAATTTAATTATAAACATTAAAAAAAAAATTCGTCTAGATTACTTCAAAACTCTAGCAGGAAAGTTAATTTGAAACATAAAAGTTACTTTTTCCCCTCTGTGCGTCGCACTGTGGGAGGAAAGGGTCAAATTTCTCTCAAAATAAGATAGCTCCCGATTGTATAGTCCGATTCTAATGATTCTTTTGTTTGTTTTGAAGGTTTTGGATAATAGAATAACAGAAAAGTGGTCCGAAGTGATCCTTTGGCTCTGGGGGGGGGGGGGG
>JAPYYV010009637.1:0-12357 GCA_030522625.1 Copidosoma aretas | reverse complement strand
CCGTTTGCCCCCTCACTCTGCCACCGTAGGCCCTCCTTCGGTACTTCGGCAACCGACAGAGGTCCTCCAGTCCGCCGAACTACAATTTCTGCTCGGGTTTCTGAACGGGATTAGGCTTAAAAAATAGCTCCAAATTAGCTTCGAATATTCATGTCAAACTCTATACATAAAAAGTCGAAGTTCTTGCAAAAAAAGCGAGAATCCTATTACAATACAGTACGTGCAAGGTAGTGGCTATAATTTAGGGGAAAGATAATAGTGCGGTTGGCCACAGCCATTTATAAGCGGGCAAAGTTTGAATTGGCTGAAGTGAAAATTAAATTTACTTACATGAAAAATAAACATATTGAATTAATCCAAAAGGTAATGAAATGTTTCTCTACTCATTAAAATGTATCAGTTGTACTTGTAATAGTAACAATAAGCTCACACTAAATATAGAAATATATGTATGTATATACTTATTTTCTATTATTTGATAATAATGATATAGTAGTAATAATAAAATTAAGCACAACGTCCTTCCACTTTTCCAGTGGAGGACTTAATGTCCCGTGTTCTGTGAGTGGGAGAAACCACAGCTCGCAGAAGAAACCCATTTTTTGCAGAAGAGCCCGGTGTACCTATACCTATCGCCAGAATTCCGACCAGTCGTCTAATTTTGTTTCTTCCTTGACGACAAATACCAGGACTAAGATTTTACAGACTACCGGACAATATTGTCTAAATAAGCATTAGTTATAATCCGAATAGTCTTTTGATAGCGGCTGGTCGCCGATGTCTTTTGAGCACCAGGCCACCTATATGAAGAAATTGAGCACCTCGTCACGTACCCTACGCCTTCTGACACCTGCAAACAAACCAATTGGGAAACTAATACTTTGAGTAAATGCTAGTAAGAAATCAAAGTGGGCTAATTAGCGGATTCTCGTTTGACGTGGAAGCTTTGGTTGTTATCACCTGGTGCGCTTTATCCTTGTGGTGTTGGAGGTGTATATGTGTGTAGAGAAAGGTGGTAGTTAAAACAAGAGCCCTGTAGACGATAGCGCTGATCGACGAGGAAGGCTCGGGTTCAGCGTATCAAAACCATAGTCATCAGCTTCATAGAAGCTTGTCAATAAGATTGTTGTAAAACATTTAAACTTCAATAGTAAGCCGATGGTCTGCTTTTCCTCCTCGAATCCTCTGGATCTTTTAATCTGGGTACTCGTAATAACTTACAACACTTTATCTCTGATACTTGACTCATTAGCGTTGTTTTCGATGATTCTAGAATTACATTCCTTTTTGTAGTTCTTTAAAACCTTTAGAGGATTACGATAAGTCATCTTATAACGGTTTTAGTATGATGTATTTGCGTTCTAACAATTTATCTCAGTGCAATTGTAGGAGGCCCGAAATATATTTTATCCATTTTCGTACTAAACGTATGTGATAAAACCAACAGTACAGATTGCCACTAGTGGCTCACCACCTGAAGAATATATGGGTGTTATCATCTTCTGTAAAAGAATCCATCATTATTGCTGATTTGCATTATAATAAAATCAAATGATGGAAGTTTAATTGATTGTATCTTGCTATCAAATTTTTGACTCCTGGCGGACAACACAGGCAGAACAAAATGTTCATGTATGTTCTGTGCATCCAAAGAAGCCGATCCAAAACCAACATGTCTATCAGAGATCGTGCAATGTAGTTTAAAAGACGTACAGCTGTCTTGTTTAATTTTTTAAATGTAATTTCGATCGAATGATATTCGTGACAATCGTGACCCCTCTAACCTAAACATCTTTTTTGCACTTGGGTGCAGGGCAAGCAGCAGGGGCCGTATTTCGTAACTTGGCAAGCTTCTACACCACACCACAACAATTTTCTATGTATAGATACTTTGAAAGTGTTAAGAAATCAATGAAACTTTTTCTCTCGAAAGTAAAACACATGAGGCCTCTTTCTACCAAGTTTGGGAGAGATTCTATTGTTGGAAAGTAAGTAAAAAATTCTGAAAGTTGACTAAAAACTGCTAGGCTCTTATAAGAACCCATGTATTATGAGGCTAGCTTCATAAATTAATAACTTTATTTTTAGCGACAGCATCTTTTCCATACTTGGCATAGTTACTCATAATACGTTTAAGTTACAACAAATAAATTTTCATCAAGATCTTAATTTTTTTTTCAATGTCCATAAGAATAATACGGTGAATTTATTATATATATGTAGGTATCCACAGAACAACCTTTAGCTATGTTTAAGAGGAGAATTCTGTAGAAAAGTGGTACGTAGTCAAGGATGGTATCATGTAACTTTTGAGAATGTTTTTTCCATTGATTTTAGGCTTCTGCGCATGTGCAGTTGACCAAAATCGGTCAAAAAAACATTCTCAAAACATACATGATACTATTCCCTGGTGTAGACTGTGGAGCTGTGGTCATGGTTGTAATCGAAACCTGATTATCAAAATCCTAAGTTTTTAAAACATTTAAAAAGTTCGGAAAATGCGGAACTTAATTTAGCAGCAGATTTTGTTAAAGATTATATGATTTAACATATGTGTAGGTAAAAGGTGAAGTAAGACGAAATCGTCAGGGTAGGGATAAAGGCTATATAAGGAGCTTACGAGGTGCGAACGATAGAGAGAAAGGTATTGAGAGTACTCAGCGATCGAGTCGGTCTTTCTTCTTCAAAAACACGCTATAGGCGTAAGCATCAGATATTGTGTATTTAACCATCAGTAAGCCGTTATTAGTTTTCTCTCACTTATTGTATCAAGTTTCTTTTAATGTACTAAACAATAAATTGTTTCCTTTATTTGTAATCAAATAAGTTAAGTTATTTATTGGAGATACTTATTTCACCGAAATATAACAATTCAGAAGTGTATTGAGGGGCCGGAGCAAGCTAAGGCTTGGTTAAATGACTTGAAGAATTTAAAAACGATGCGTTGTTGGACACAGCAAGTAGATTTTAGTGTCGCAAAAGCACGTTTGAGAGACGGAGCATGGAAGTGGTACACGACTAAAATAGAGTCAGTGCGTACTTTTAAAGATTTTGCAACGGCTTTCGAAAATACATTTACTTATGTGCGTACACACAGTGAAAAGTTAAATGACATGCTAAACTGCGTACAAGACTTGCGTGGAAACTTACAAAACTATGTCTTGGATAAAGGATGGCGTTGTAACGGATTGAATTTATCTGTAAAAAAGATCTGCGAAAAAGTAGCCGCAGGTATATGGTCACGGGAGCATTCACAATATGTGCTTGGAAAAGAATATCGAGCAACGGATGAGATGATACAAGATATTGTCAAGGTCGAGAAAATCTACGAAAATCGTCGTGACAGAGCAGTAGATCGAAGAAACATAAGTAAAGGCGGAAAGCAGGCGGCGTTGCCATGGATCACCAGTGAAGCTTCCAGTTCTAAGAAATCCACGCAAGAAGAGGGAGAGTAGTCGGCGTGCGAAGCTACAACAAAAAGATCAACGGATCGAGGTTTGTTAAAATGCTATAATTGCGGACGTATAGGCCACGTAAAGCGTGATTGCCAACAGCCAAAGCG
This sequence comes from Copidosoma aretas, assembly GCA_030522625.1. NCBI lineage: Eukaryota > Metazoa > Arthropoda > Insecta > Hymenoptera > Encyrtidae > Copidosoma > Copidosoma aretas. The sequence goes on along the minus strand of JAPYYV010009637.1, from coordinate 8,795 downwards.
TGAATTTACGTGTAATAACCGTAAACAGCCGGGGCACGTGGCGTCACGTTGCCCAAATAATAAGCACAATAATGTACATATAGAAGAAGTAGGTACAGTAGTCACGAGTTTTAAAGATAAGTCGGAAGAAAAATTTGTACGTGAGGTAGTAATAGGTGAATCGAAATTTAAGGCTTCACTAGATACGGGAGCGTCTGACTGTACGATTAAAGATTCTATCGTGGCACGAGAAAGGTTCGTTGTTAAAAATATAAGAATAATTTTTATCGGATTTGGTGATAGAAATATTGAATCTCGCAGAATAATCGAAGAATATGTAAAGTTTCAAAATTTAAATGTGCGAAACCTACAGTTACACGTAGTACCAGTTACGGCGCAAAAGTTTGATATTATTTTGGGACTCCCGTTCACAGAAGCCTCAGATTTGGGTTTTATACGTAAGGACTACGATTTAACATTCTTTGAAGTGAGCCCGAATGTCCTTGCAATTACACGAGAGGATGAAAAGGCATGCGCGTTAGAGAAAGTAACACTTGAGCCGGGAGAAATCAATTTTATTAAAGTCGAATTTAAAAATCACGAAATAGTTATGCCAATCAGAAACGATAAAGATAAAAATGTTAAAATTACAAAAGGTCAAAAGATAGGCAAATTAATTGTAGGTGTAGAAAATATTAAATATATCGAGCGGCGTGAAGATAAAATTTAGAAAGTGAAGTGATTACTGGTGAAAGCATAACGAGTGAGCAGAAAGAAGAGTTAAGTCACATTTGAAATTTGTATCGGGACTGTGCTGCAAAGAGTATTAACGAGTTGGGACGAAAAAATAAAATTTAGATTAAAATATAATTAGAAAAGGATGTAAATATAAATTAAAAATCCTACCGTTTGAATGCTCGTTACCGTTACGATCTTGATCAGATAATAAACGAATATAAACAAGCTGGTATTGTGAAGGAAACTGACTCATCTTATATAAGACAGGCGTTTGTGGTGCGTAAGAAGGACGGATCAGCTCGAATGATAGTAGATTACAGAAAATTAAACAAAGCTACAAGAATGGTATCTTATCCTATTTCAAATTTCGATGATTTACTCAAGGAATTAAATCAAGCAAATATTTTTATTACCTTGGATTTAGCTTGTGGGTATTTGCAAATGCCTTTAGATAAAGAGTCTACACAGTATACTGCTTTTACTACTGAAACTCAAACTGTAGAGTTTCAACGAGCTATGTTCGGTCTTGCTATTGCACCACGATATTTGCTAAACTCATGCAAAAGGTATTAGGGGGTGCTAGGCGACAAGGAATTGTATTTCATTTTTTTGATGATATTTGTATGTATGCTAAGGATTAAAATATGCTAATGGTTAATTTGAAACAAACACTAAAATTGCTGCGAGACGCAAAATTAACATTAAATCTACTTAAATGTTGTTTTGGCATGCAAACGATCGAGTATTTAGGCTATGTACTAGGAGATGAAAAATTGTTACCAGGTGAGCGCAAAATAAAAGCGATTGAGGATTTTCCTACTCCTGCGGATAAACATGAATTAAGACGTTTTATGGGATTAGCGAATTTCTTTAGACGCTTTCTGGTAGGGCTTGCAACGACTGCTAGACCTTTAAATAATCTGTTAAAGAAAAATAATAATTTTAGATGGAAAATTCCCCAAGAGCGTGCGCTTCAACAAATTAAAGAAAAGTTGGTATCACGACCAATATTAAAAATGTGTGACGCGAAGGCGTATGAAACTAAGTAGCATACCGATGTATCTGCGGTAGGGGTAGGAGCAATGCTTTTACAAGGGAAAATTAACGAGCCTTTAAGATTGGCTTATACCATCAGCAAAAAAACCTCTAAATCAGAGTCAGAATATCATCCTAGTAAACTTGAGTCAATGGAAATAGCTTGGGCTCTCCAACGATTAGGATCATTCTTGATTGGTTTTAGGTTTACGATAGTAACTGACTGTCAAAGCTTAATTCATATAAATGCGTGACATACAAAGAATGCGCAGGTTGCGAGATGGTTCAGAGAAATCACAGAATGTGATTTTGAGATAAAGCATCGAAGTAGTGAGCAAATGAAGCACGTTGATGCTCTATCTCAAGCTCCCTTCGATTGCGAGTCATCACCAATCAATCTTATGAGTGATAGTCAATTACAAGATAATAAATTATTAGTTTTTCAAGGATCAGATAGTAAAATTGTAAGTCTCATTGAAATTTTATTAAAGAAAGAATTCGAGCTTGATAAGTATAAAAAGATAAAGGTGCCATATAATGTATTGCGTAACGGTATTTTGTATAAACGATTGTCAAGAGGTAATGCAATGGTTGAATTATTTTGTGTACCAGGCGCTATGCGAAAATCACTGGCGATTCGATATCACGCTTAAAAAAGTAATTTTGGACTTGATAAAACCGTGGAGCGTATTAATAAAAATTTTCGTTTTCCAAACGTAAGACGTTATATTCAAATGCACATTAATAATTGCATTAAATGCATTTTGTCAAAAAATAAAGGAGGTCCACAAGATGGCGAGTTACATCCTATTCCACCGGGCCATAAACCCTTTGAGCTTGTTCATATCGATCATCTTGGGCCATTTGCGACTACTCCGCGCAAAAACACCTATGTTTTAGGAATTATTGATACACTCACCAAATACGTAAATTTAGAAGCGGTATAATCAGTTAAGTCTAGCGCGACAATAAAGAAAATAGAAAAGGAAATTGAAAGATTTGGTGTTCCTATCCGTATTGTGTCTGATCGAGGAAGCTCTTTTACGTCCCATGCATTCCAAGAATTCTGTGAAAAATATAATATTGAACATACGTTAACGTCTAGCCGGCATCCACAGGCTAACGGTCTCATAGAGCGAGTTAATCAGACAATAATACCAGCTTTGAGTAACTCCGCTTTCAATTAAGAGGAAAATAATTGGGATCAAAATTAAAAGAAGTTAGAGCAGGATTTAAATTCAAGTATTTGTAAAGCAACAGGAACAACTCCGTACGAAGGATGAATGGGATATTTACCGCGTTTTGACAATGTAAGTTTACGTAAAATATATGTATATAGTGAAACATATATACCTGCAAGTGAAGTACAAAAGACGATTCGTTCAGAAATTTTGTTACAGCAAGAAAAATATAAAGATAAATTTGATGTATATCGGCGTCTAAACGTAAAATATAGTTTGGGAGATATTGTGTACATTAAAAGAAATCCAATAGCTACCTGATACTCTACAAAACTACGACCGACATACACTGGCCTACTTGTTATTGTAGGGACAGAACCTAGCGATGTATAAAGAGTTAAGAAATTAAATAAGTCGGGCGATCGTGGATTTAAAACCACCGCAAGTGTGAGTCAGTTAAAGGTTTGGAGAGGTACTAATATGAAAGACGATTGTAATTACAGCGATAGCGAAGATGAGAATGAAAATTTAAACACAACAAATAATGTAAGCGAAAGTTACAGTAAAGATAAACATGAAACAAGTTTAGTTGGTAAGATTAAAACTTTTAATAAAGATAATATAGCTGATGAGAATATCGATTGTAATACACGTTCGCGGCGAAATACGCGTCAACTGTCTCGATTTAAAGATTACATACTGTAGTATGTATTGCGATGAATTTTTAATTTTCTTATTTGATTTTATTATATTTATTTTTCGTACGTAAGTTTGGAGACCAAACTAAAATAGGATGGCCGATTGTAAAAGATTATATGATTTAACATATGTGCAAGTAAAAGGTGAAGCAAGGAGAAATAGTTAAGGTAGGGATGAAGGCTGTATAAGCAGCGTACGAGGTGCGAACGATGGAAAGAAAGGTATTAAGAGTACCCAGCGATCGGGTCGGTCTTTCTTTTTCAAAAACACGCTATAGGCGTGGGCATCAGATATTGTGTATTTGAACCTCAGTTAGCCGTTATCAGTTTGCTCTCACTTATTGTATCAAGTTTCTTTTGATGTATTAAACAATAAATTGTTTCCTTTATTTGTAATAAAATGAGTTAAGTTATTTACAGGAGATACTTATTTCACCGAAATATAACAATTTACTTTCCAAACTTTCCGATGTTTTTAAATGTTTCGAAATGATCGAGAAGTTCGGAACAGGGTTTTCGAATGTGACCCCTAAACTTGCGGAAATTTCAAATAAGCTATATGGGCAAATCCGAAACAACCCAGTGTCCAAAACCTTAAGGTTTTCAACCCAGTAACCCGAGGGACAGCGATTTAATAATATAGTAACTAATAAATTAGTGATTAATTAACAAGATAACCTAAATCCCAAGCTTTTTATCCCATAACCCTAAGGACAGCGATTTAATAATATAGTGACTAATAAATTATTGATTTAATGACAACATAACCTTAATCCCAAGCTTTCTAACCCAGTAACCTGGTGGACAGCGAGATAATAATATAATAAGTAGATTAATTAATGATGGAATAATGACATAACCTAGATCCCGAGATGTTTAACCAAGTAACCCGGTGGACTGCGATGAATTAATGTAGTAACTAATAAATTATTGATTAAATAAGAATACAACCTTAATCCCAAGCTTTTCAACCCAGTAACCTGGGGGACAGCGAGATAATAATATAATATATAAATTAATTAATGATATAATAATGACATAACCTAAATCCCAAGATGTTTAACCAAGTAACACGGGGAACAGCGATTAAATAATATAGTAACTGATAAATTATTGATTTAATAACAACATAACCTAAATCACAAGCTTTTTAGCCCAATAGCCCGGGGGACGGCGATTTAATAATATAGTAACTAATATATAATTGATTAAATAATAACATAACCTAAATTTCAAGCTTTTTCACCCAGTAACCGGGGGGACAGCGATTAAATAATATAGTAACTAATAAATTAATGATTAAATAATAAAATAACCTAAATCCCAAGCTTTTTAACCCAGTAACCGGGGGAACAGCGATTTAATAATACAGTAACAAATAAATTATTGATTTAATAACAACATAACCTGTATCTTAAGCTTTTTAACACAGTGACCTGAGGAAATCAAGTATATATTGTTTAATTATTGAAATAAAAAAACATGGGATCTAGGTGAAGCTGCTATTTTATTATTTTGTTTAAGTAAAATACTACGAACTCGCTGTTTCCTGGTTTACTGGGTTGAAAAGCTTGAGATTTAGGATATTTTGTTACTCTCGTAATAATTTATTTACGTATTATATTATTTACTCGCTGTCCCCGGTTTCCTGGGTTGAAAAGCTTGGGATTTACGTAATTTTCTTATTTTTGTAATAATTTTTTTAATTAATATATTATTAACTTCCTGTCCTCCGGGTTACTGGGTTAAGGAGCTTAGGATTCAGTTTATGTTGTTAGGCAATCAATAATTCACTAGTTACTATATTACTTAATGTTTTCCCCCGGGTTACTAGGTTAAAAAGCTTAGGATATAGGTTATATTGTTCTTGTAATAAATTATTCGCTTATTAGATTATTAACTCGCTGTCCCTCGGGTTACTGGGTTGAAAAGCTTTGGATTAAAGTAATTTTCTTATTTTTCAATGAGTTAAAGAGCTTGGGATTTAGGCTACTGGATTTTAACGGTGTGGCCCATATAGCCCATTTGAATCACGCGCGCTAATCCGTGGCCACTTTTGGCACCTCTGGTGGTCTTATTTTGGTCTTTAATAATCGAAATAGCTTTCGAGATTGACCGTCATATTACTTGCTAAATATCTACAACTTACCTCTTTGTTACATTTTTGTACTTGAGGGTCGGCTCAAGGTGTGCTGTAGGACGGTTAATCTCGAAAGCTATTACGATTATCGAAGACCGAAATCAGACCCCTGCCACTGCTGCTTGGGTGTTTACGTGTACTGTGTATAGCGGGCGGCAGGGGGAGGGGAGGGAGTGAAAAAAAAATTCGGTGCAATCGGCACTATAGGTATAATGCCGGCAATGCCGAATCGACATTGCTGCAATGCAGCTATTACTGGCATTACTAGCAGATCGCTCTTTGACTCCGATCCACCATTTCTGACAATAATTAAGTAAATTGTTTTATTTGAGAATCATGAGAATCATGAGTGTTTATTACCTAAGTATAGATAATTTCTATCGATATTTGAAGTCAACTGCCAATGAGGAGTGACCGCACAAAAGTTGACTGCGGTGGCGCTGATTGTACTTAAGTCTAGATGGCATTCTAACTTAATAAGAGTAACAGAGACCGACTATCGGGAGTCTATCTAGGATAAAAAGTAGGGGAAACTGACTGTCTTTCTTGCTCGCAGTAATATCATGGCTTAAGTACAATCAGCGCCACTGCAGTGAACTTTTGTGCGGTCACTCCTTATTAAATGCATGAATTTACACAAGGTGGTGAATTTTGAAAGCTGCGAGAGGAGGTTCGTGACAATCGTGAGCACCACACCACTCCTATACTATTCTGTTGATAAATATTCTATTAGGTAGTGAACTTTTAAAGATCAAATAGGAGGCTCTTGAGTTTAAAACCCAATAGATTTGCGTTATTTTTTTTTTTTTTTGTAGTCACTTTAAGAATATTGGCTGTATTCCATATACTTGATTTTTCATCAAATGTGAATTTCATAAGAGTGGGGACGGGTCATGTGACCCAGCACATGCATGTAGAGGATAGGCCACGTGACCTTTCCCCTCTCCTATGAAATTTACTTTTGATAAGAAAATCGAGTTTCGGGATCCAACACGTCACGTGACTCTCGCGATATATAGTCAATCGGGGGAAAAATAACCCAGGCCTTATGGGGACGTATCAGTTATTATTTTGTTTACGCCTTCAACGATTGTATTACGGCATAAGCCTGCAGATAACATGTCTTCGTTGGGATAATGGTACTTCAGATATTTTTTCCCCATCTGAATCGTTACTTAAAACTCAAAACCTAACTTCTGAAGTGCAAAACTTATATTTAACCTTTACAAATCTCTTCCACTGTTGTCTGCATGTAGATAAGTAAACAAGTTTATACAGGCAACAGCGAGAGAGATTTGTACAGTTTAAATGTGCGTTTTGCACTTTAGAAGTAAGATTTTGAGCTTCAAGTAACGATTCACATGGGGAAAAAAATATGTGAAGTACCATTATCCCCATAAAAACATTTTATCTGCAGGTTTTCACCGTAATACGATCGCTATGTCGTAAAAAAAATAATAACCGATATGATTATGGGAATAAGGCCTGTGTTATTTTTCCCCCAATTGACTACATATATCGCGAGCGTCACGTGACGTATTGGGATTCCAATGTGGAATACAGCCATTGTTGGAGGGCTGGCGATGATCTTTTTTTTAACGCGTCGTCTTATGGACGCCCCCCCCCCCTTCCTGGTACCGACGATGGCTGCTGCAACTATATTTAACACCATGAGATTCCACATGGAGAATAAGGGCAGCACCAGGGGCCGTAACATATAACCTTTCCCAACTTCGACATATGGATCTGGACAAGCCAATTCATATCATTAAGACCTTACAAGGTGACTTTAAAAGACAAATTTGTTCGTCCACATTTTTTTGACAAAGCTGAAATATGGTAGGACCCAGTCTATTTTCGGAGCGAATCAAACTGTGAATCTGTCCAAAAAACGCCATCATTGATGTTCGCTCTCTCGTTGAAGCTTCTTAAATCTTGGGTAGTTAGTATTAATTTTTTTAGTTAGTATTTACAACGAATATATAGTCTAATAGAAAGCAAGATCCCATGCTGAGAGGTCGCAAACATTAGAGACCTATATATAACTGTAGTTCTGTTCCCCTGCACGGCAAGGCGTTGGCAGTCGCAGCGTGCGACGATTCAAACTCTGTCCCCGATCCTGCAAGATCGTATCGACGTTTAGCCCCGTGAATGTTAAATTTATTTGTTTAATCAGCAAAATATCAATTCTCAAAAACTATAAACGATTCCATAATAAAACAAAAATAAACCTAATGCAAAAACTCCAATGGGGGTTAAATGAACATAAGCCACATTCAACCAAAGCTTAGGAGAGATGTTAATGGCTCAACGAGTAACCTTTTGAGCTCACGATCAAAAGGTCGCTGGACAAATCAATTTTTTTTTTTTTTTTTTCATTCCTTTATTCGTCCATCATTGCCACAAATCACGCATGTACAAGGTCTTCAATTCTGACAATCCACTAGGAAATTTATGTGTTCCTACCGACGATTTCTTTGAAGTTACAATTTTATGTATCAGAACGTTTGACTTGCATTTCAACAAATTGTCGTTTATATGGTTTCATTTGTGACTTCTTTATCTTAGAAATTACATCAAATTGATTTAAGCTTGGGGCGGAGGGTTCCATCTTTGTTCAAAAGCGCAGTATATCATTTTACTTTAATTTCTTGCAATCCCAAAAATAGAAAAATACCAACGCGCCCTGGCAGTACCTCATACAGTTAGTGTAGAAATCTGCTATATTTATAGACTGTATTACTATTAAATTCAGAATTCAATTTTTTTCAATGTACTTTGTTTTTTACCTTAGATAATATCATAAATGACATGCGTGATTTGTGGAGATAATAAAAAAATTAGGATAAAAAAAAATAAATAATAAAATTAGATAAGTTGCGGATGCGGGGATCGAACCGGCGACCTTTTGATCGTGAGCTCAAGAGCCCGAGCAGGAAATGAAATAAGGATATCCTTACTTGAAATCAGGGCCTGATCAGTCTCCGTTATCAGTAACTGATCAGGCTTGTAACGCATCATCTG
>JAPYYV010009636.1:0-11813 GCA_030522625.1 Copidosoma aretas | reverse complement strand
CTCCCTAACAGCCCCTCCTAATTTTTACTACGGCCCCCTAACATCCTATTACGTCACCACATGCCCCCTTTTTTCGTTAGGTTATTCCTCATTGCCTAACAATATCAATTTTTTTTCTTTGTGTTTTCACGTAAAAACCATGAATTTTATTTTTAAGAGCCCCCCCACAGCCCCGCATTTCAACAATAGCGGAAGATGGCCAACGTCACCCAAAAGACAAATTTTCGCTAAACTCTGCCGAAAACAGACGAATTATTCCGATTACAAATGATCCGATCACAGGGATCGGGCAGAGCAACTGATTCATGCACATAATGCAAAAAAAACAGGTCTGTGCAATTTATAATGGCGCTGTTGTCTAGCAAACTATAGTCAAGCAGTTATAGGCTAAGGTCTTTCAATCGGAAACTATGTTTTTTTCATTAGTAAACTGACTGGCAATATATTTTCGTGTATCATACTATCGATCTTGATATAAAAAGACAAGGCTTTTTGGATAGAACATGCTTGTGACAAGGGAGAGAACCAATTAGATTTCAGGTAAGTAATCATTATATTTGTCCATATAGAAACATTTGTTTCAATACAATAATCTACTACTACGTCAAAAATAGTTAATTATACTCTACTCAAGCCGAAAATAAACAACGTAACCGTCAGTGATAGAGCTGATGAAACAGATACTAGAAGACCCATACAAACAGAATGTACGTTTTTTCATACTACGTCTAAAAATAACCAACTTTGTAATACTATGGCGGAAAACAAATAAAGTTACTAACATCAATACCGCAGATAAAACAGATACTGAATGGGCCCCTCCACGCCCCCTTTCGCCAATTATAATTATTTAATGTATTTATATGTAGTACACGTATGGGTATATATTTTAATATATTATTGCAGACATTATATAATTAATGAGAATCCTTCGTTTGTCAGACAACATTCGTTAAGTACATTATTTTTAAATTTGTAAAACATTAAGAAAAAAATAATAATTAAAACAAAAATTGATTTATTTAAAAATCATATCTACTTATAAAACAAATGTTTAATATTTTTATGTAGAGAGTGTTTTAGTTTTCACGTACAAAAATTACATATGAATACATAATCATTTTAATGTACATTTATTCAAACAAAAACATCATTATTTTTAATTATGATTTATTTAATAAATAAACTGTATCGTTTCATCAGTAAAAAAATTATTGTGAATTGTATATTGTAAGGTGACAAATAAATACATCTAATTGATTATTATAACTGGTGTATATCTATGTGTCACCTTAACAAGCAGGGATGGGTAGGTAGAGAGTTGGTTCCGAATGTCATCTTAGGTACTAGTCGGTGAATTAAATACGTCTTAAATAAATCTTATGTCCTGTTCAAGTTACTGGTAAGTCGCTGAGGTTATGTTTCGGAACCTACCCAGAAACGTCACGATTTTGGTAAGGCGAGTAAACTAAACACTGTTTTGGTTTCACGCACAATATGTTACGTGACCAATACGCTACGCTAGACGCGCTAGACACTAGATTTTAGTGTGTATAAAAATGGACCTTCACGTGTGACCATTTAAGCATATGAGAGGACAGCGTTCTCAAAAGGGTCACCCACACACACTGAAAGAACTTTGGAACTGCTAGAGTGCCAACTAAGGCAGCTGATGTACCATACTGTAGTTTAGCAGTGCTAACACAACTTAAGTGAGCTGCTCTCTCTTTTGGCGCAGCAGCGATAATAAATAGTGTGAGCTGCGCTACCAGTTTACTGGAATACTGACTGTACCTATTTATATGGTATAGATGTTGTCTTGCGTGATGGTGTAGATACTTTACCGTTTGGGTCAGCTGCTCTCCCAAAGTAGTAGAGTATTAGCGCCACAATGTATGTACGCTTTAGAATTACAAATGGCCCTGCATCAGTGTCATAGTCTTCTCAGTGCAGTTGTAATTGAATGATGAAGTATATCTATAGTACTTTAGCATACAGTTGCAACTAGGGGGGTGTCCCTTTTGAGGATGCTGTGAAAGGGAGTGAAAGGATTACAGATTTAAACTCTCTCTTACGATAACGGGCTTAAGTAGTCACGATTACGCGTTACGTGCTCCATGGGACCGCGGACTAAGCATAGAGACTATTCAAACCTGTGGATAATTTTAAGACGACAAATAAATAAATCTGCTTTCTTATTGTAATTGATATACATCTATTTGTCACCATAACGTGCAGGGATGAGTAGGTAGAAAAATCAATGTTGAAAAGGTTATTTTCATAAGGGTAAGAAAAGATCTATTATACTGTAAGAAAATTTTGACTTTCATGAAGTTTACAACATCTAAGCAAAAATAATTCCTCAAGTTTTTGAAGAATATCTTGTAAATCACTTTAAAGGTTGTAAAACTGATTTTAAGACCTCTTTTTGAACAAAAAAAAAATTTGGTCACAATAAGTATGTAGGTAGACATTAGGTAAATGCAAAAAATGTTAAAAAAAAAATTAATAATTTATGAAATAATTTTTGTTGGTAGAAATAAGTATAAAATAAAATAATTTGGAAATAAAAAAATTTTAGAGATACATTTATTATCTAAAAAAAAAATAACAAAGTTTTTACACGCAAGGTTTTGCAGAAGGACCTAAAGTTAAATTTATAAAAAATAAATTTTTTAAATTTTTTAAAAAACGTTGTGCAGAAGGACTTTAAATATATCAGAAAAATTTTATATAAGCATAAACGCTATTTGTAACTTAGTGAGGATGACTTTATGGTAATAAATAAATATATTAACTTGACTATTATAACTCGTAAATATCTATTTGTCGACTTAAAGTCACCCTCATCGCCTATACCTGTCTTTATCGACTGTCGCACCACAACTTTTAATTGTGAACGTTCATAATAACAACGTCAATTATGAATAGCTTTATAAAAAGCACTGTCTAAACAACAAAACTTAGACCCAGCTTGGTTGGCTAACAGGATACTTTAGGCGGAAGCCAGGCGCTAAAAGTTGGGCAAGTTTTAGCCTGCGGAATGGTTAACTTAACCTTAGACAATTTATGTATTTAGATGTTTCTACCTATATTATAACAGCTGCATATAAAAAAAAAAAAAAATAATTTGATTAATCTGATTCTATAGCTTAACAAAAAAATGACACAAATCTGTATATATATATTTTAAAATCTCTAGAAAAAAATGTCAATACTAGGAGATTGGAGTTATTAAATAACACCAAAAAATTTTTAGGATTTAAAAAAAAATCAGAACAATTGGTCAATACTGAGGAGAAATATATCTTTAGTTAATAGATATTAATTAAAAATTTATAAAGTTGTAAGAAAAATCAATAATAATGATTAAAAAAAAGAAATTATAATTTAAAAAATATATATATATATACATACTACGAATATTAAATAAACCAAGTCTTTTGGTTTTTGTTTGATTAGGGGGTTGGCGCGCGGTTCGCGCAGGGGGCGAAGCCCCGCTAGTACACATATATATGGGTGCGTCTGGTATGAGCGGGCCACCTCGCGCCCACAGCGCATTTTTCGCCTGACCCCAATGTGGTTAATTCGCCCGTACAGGCTGAAAAAGAGCAAAAAAAAAATAATCAAAAAATGCAAATAAGTTGATTAAGACTTGTTTTTTATGTTCATGCTGTTTTTTTTTTTTAATCTTTTTCCTTGGTGAAAAGAGACTTAGAATTTAAAAACGTTTCTCTGAAATAAGCCACAGTTTTGACAAACAAAATTTACACTAATGCGAGAACAAGGAATGAGTGAATGATATGAAAAAAGAGACGTTTGCATAAGGTCAGCATAGCTTGACAGACAAGTACATAGCTACAGCACAAACCGTGGTCTCACTTGTGACTACGAAGCAACACACAGCAGCGCAGGTGGTAACTTTATGCGCCACATGGCTGACCCCATATCAACGACTTAATTATCTTGTAATTCACGAATTTCTTGCTCACCTACTCTGAAAATTTTTTAGAGGTGTTGTCCAACTGTTGCTCTTCTGATTAGTTTAAATTTTTTTCTTAAAACTGTGGTAAATTTCACAGAAATGTCTTCAAATTCTAGGTCATTTTTCACCAGGAATTAATGTTTTTGAGCAAAAAGTTATAGCAATATCATAAAAAGCAGGCTTAAGTCTATCTTTTTGCTTTTTTTAATTTTCTTTTTAGCTTTTGCCCAGCATGTACGAGTCAGTTGAACACATCGTGCTCAGGCAAAAAATGCGTCGCACGCACGAGGTCGTCCGTTCTCACTGGATGCGCCGATACTTATGAAAATAAGTATTTCCCACCTTAGCCAAAGGTCAAGAATTCAGATAGCATGCTTGCAACACTCTTACGCCTTATTATCCAAACAATTGGCTCTAATATTTTTAAAAAATACGATAATTTTTAATCACAAGAAAATAATTTTAGTTGATACGAATTCCTTGTTAATATTTGAACAAAAACTAGAAAACTTGTTGTTACAAAGTTTGTTAAAGGATGCGCAGGAGCTCGAGCAAGGGGTTTAAGGGGTCTGGGTGATTGCATAAGACGCCACATTTCAGATATCTGTACTATCTAATACTAAAGCGTCTGTCTGTACTAATACGGAAAAATAAATCGTGTTTAACTCACTAGTCAATTGATAATTAACTATAGAGTCGCACCAATAAGTTACAGTACATACCTTAAGATAGCTTATTTTTTGTAGTACAAATTAAAAGACTTAAAAACACCTCATTCTAGAGATTATCAATACCCTAAAAAAAGTATGAGAAATCTTACCTACCGTCGACAAAGGTATGTCATAAATTTTTTTTAAATCAAAAATCTTATTGCATGGCATATTTGTTTGAGCTCTTGCCAGAAACTGCTAAGTTCTAAATCATGATTTTCAGTTTGACAGCTTCTAGAAGTGATTAAGTAAAAAAGTCTACCACCGTGTCAAAAGCCCGCCTCATAATAGACGTTGCTTTTTATAGGAGCACCCTGCCGCTCTGTTTACGTATTCTTAAATGTTAAAAAAGTTCTTGCAAAGTCTCTGCTTATTTAAACTAATATCTTTGTCTTTTTACAAAGTACCTATAAACTTTTATGTTCGTACAATCATATTTCTACTGTAGCGAAATTGATGCCATAGGCGAAAATAAACCATGATTTTTATAAGAGACTGCATTAGGTAACTCATTTACAATTTTAGTTTTCTCAAAAATTGCCTGTCAAAAAATCTGGAAATATTCCTATGCTCTTTTTACGTTCTCAGAAAACAAAAAAAAAATGTTATAACGATTCCATATTCAGTTTTTCTTCCAAACCTTCGTATTACTAGTCTGAGAATAAAAAAAGTACTAAAAAAACAAATCTAAGTGTTTTGTACGTAAATACAAAAACTATATTTCCCAAAATGACTCCTAATTTTAATTGTTTGCATCTCTTTTTTGTTCGAGACAAGTTATGCATCTGATAATTTCAATCTATATTTATCTTCAAATCCAGATACATTTTTAGATAACGATCCATACATACCTTAGTTTCTTAATGATGCTGTATAAATCTTTATGTACGCGTATCAGTGCAAGTATTAGACGTCTTCGTGTGTAGCTAGATTCCTAGCGTGCCACACTGACAAGTACCAGTCATCGGTCAAGGAAGAAACAAATCCCATCCTTTCTCTCTCAACTCCCAAATTTTTTATGTCCTTTACTTGGCGCTCTTTAACTAAGGTGCCAAGTAATAATTTCAACTGAAGGTTGAAGTTGCTTGGTATTAAGTGATTGCATATGCATGTGTAAGTGCAATCAAATTATTCCAATAACCATTGAGTAATCGAAAAGTTGAAGTACAAGAGTTTGACGAGATTACATCATGCGATACGTAATGTTATTATTGAGTACCATGTGAATTGTTATCTCTGATGCACGTGGATTTTCCTATCGATCTACCTGGATGCACTAACGAATCAACATATCCACATAGATGTCCCGGTTAAGCCAAATAGATTTTGAAGATAATCCAGACGGCTGACCAGGTGGTTCTATGTGGATTTTCTAGCTAATCTAGACAGATGTTTTGGTTCTTACACTCCAATCAGCTAAAAAGCTTCATATAAAACCATCTGGATTGGTTAAAAAGTCCTTGTGCACTGACCTTGATGTCCACCTGCATTTACTGGGCGATATACGTGGAATGATCTAAAAATATACTAAGATTAGCTACAAAAATCTATCCGAATACACTTATATTGGGTAAAGAGTCCTGATAGATTAATAAAATACACGTGCATCGACATAAAAATCCTAGATCAAAGTAATACTTTACTTTGAAAAGTAGTAAGAACATGTAAGCCTCTGAATTAACATATGGAACGACAAAATATTTTAGATTTATTGCAATCATATTGTTGTTTATTGCATAGTATTGTGCATAGTTACAAAAATTTGTAAAACAAGGATCCTTCTACAATAACACTTTCCATAATTTATTATAATTAATATATATTGTTAACTTATATCACCAGGAAAACTTACAAAAACATTATAGTTTTCGTAGTTCAAATTTCACTTGAATGATGGCAGCATTTTTAGTAAACCATGACTCTAGTAGTTTCGCCATCCAAGGAGCGCTAAAGCGATGCTCTTATATTACAGTACAGCACCCGACCATGACAGCACCACATTCGAATAATTTTCTATCAAACCGAGATCAAGAAGGAAAAAAATCCCCCCAAGAAAGCCTCGAACTCCAAACCTCCTGTAAACAGGACATATGCTCTTGCCACTTGAGCTATCGGGGAAGGTTATGAGTTCCGCTCTCAAGTTCGAACTTTAATCCTTCTCGTCTATATTACGCAATGACATACGTCAATAACTTAGAAAATTTTCATCAGAATTTACAGCGTGTGGTAAGCCCAACGCCAGATTTTTAAGTTCAAATTTGACTCGAGTGATGGCAGCGTTTTTAGTAAACTATGACTCTAATTGTTTCGCCATTCAAAAGGCGCTACTTTCATTAGAATTTTCTAAGTTATCAACGTATGCCATCGCGTAAAGTAACGGATGGAGAAACCATTAGAGTTATAGTTTACTAAAAATGCTGCCATCACTCGAGTCCAATTTAAACTTAAAAATCTGGCGTTGGGTTTACTACACACTGTAAATCCTAATAAAAATTTTCTATGTTTTCGATGTATGTCATCGCGTAATAGAAACGTGCAGGATTAAAGTCCGAACATGAGAGCAAACCTTATAACCTTCCCTGACAGCTCACGTGGCAAGAGCATCGGTCCGGTGTACAGGAGGTTGGGAATTCAAGGCTTTCTTGGGGGGATTTTTTTCCTTCTCGATCTCGGTTTGACAGAAAATTATTCGAATGTGGCGCTGTTATGGTCGGGTGCTGTACTGATGTATAAGCGCATCGCCGTAGCGCTTCTTGAATGTCAAAACCATTAGATTCATAGTGTACTGAAAATGCTGCCATCACTCGAGTCAAATTTGAACTTAAAAATCTATCGTTGGGTTTACTACGCGCTGTAGATTCTAATGAAAATTTTCTAAGTTATCGACGTATGTCATCGCGTAATATAGACGAGAAGAACTAAAGTCCGAACTTGAGAGTGGAACTTTTATCCCTCTCCGAAAGCTTGAGTGGCAAAAGCATCTGTCCGGTGTACAGTAGGATTGAAATTCGAGGCTCCCTCGGGGGGATTTTTTTTCTTCTTGATCTCGGTTTGACAGAAAATTATTTAAATGTGGCGCTGTTATGGTCAGGTGCTGTACTGTTGTATAATAGCATCACCGTAGCGCTTCTTGGATGGCAAAATCATTAGAGTCATACTTTACTGAAAATGCTACAATCACTCGAGTCAAATATGAACTTAAAAATCTGTTGTCGGGTTTACTACACGCTCTGAATTCTAATGAGAATTTTCTAAGCTATCGACGTATGTCATCGCATAATAAAAACAGGGATGAATGAAGTCTGAACTTGAGGGCGAAACTCGTAACCCTCATCAATGAGTAAAGTAGCAAGAGCGTCTGTCCAGTGCACAGGAGGTTTGAAATTCGAGGCTCTCTCGGTAGGATTTTTTTCCTTCGAGATCTCAGTTAGACAGAAAATTATTTAAATGTGGCGCTGTTATAATCAGGTGCTGAACTGTTGTATGGGAGCATCGCCGTAGTGCTTCTTGGATGGCAAAACCATTAGAGTCATAGTTTACTAAAAATGCTACCCTCACTCGAGTCAAATTTGAACTGAATAATCTGCCGTTGGCTTTACTACAAGTTGTAAATTCTAACAAGAATTTTATAAGTTATCGACGTATGTCATTGCGTACTTAAGACGAGAAGGATTAAGGTCCTAAGTTGATAGAAGAACTTATAACCCTCCCCGAAAGCTCAAGTGGCAAGAGCATCTGTCCGATGTACAGGAGGTTAGGAGTTCGAACTCTTTTGGGGGATTTTTTCCTTCTTAATCTTGGTTTGACATAAAATTATTCAAATAAGTCGCTGTTATGGTCAGGTGCTGTACTGTTGTATGAAAGTATCGTTATTGTGCTTCTTGGATTGCGAAACCATTAAAGTCATAGTTTACTCAAAATGCTGCCATCACTCGAGTCAAATTTGAACTTGAAAATCTGGCGTTGGGTTTACTACACGCTGTAAATTCTAATGAGAATTTTCTTAGCTATGAACGTATGTCATTGCATAATATAGACTAGAAGGATTGAAGTCCGAAATTGAAAACGAAACTCCTAAACCTCCCTAATAGCTAAAGTGGCAAGAGCATGTTTCCGGTGTACAGGAGGTTTAGAGTTCGAGGCTCTCTAGTGGGGAATTTTTTCCTTCTCGATCTCGGTTTGACAAAAAATTATTTGACTGTGGCACTGTTATGGTCGGGTCCTGTACTGATGTATAAGAGCATCGCCGTAGCGCTTCTTGGATGGGAAAACCATTAAAGTCATAGTTTACTGAAAATGCCACCCTCACTCCAGTCAAATTTGAACTGAAAAATCTGCCGTTGGCTTTACTACACGCTGTAAATTCTAATAAGAATTTTATAAGTTATCGACGTATATCATCGCGTATTTAAGACGAGAAGGATTAAAGTCCGAACTTGAGAGCAGATCTCGGAACCCTCATCGATAGCTTAAGTAGCAAGAGCGTCTGTCCGGTGTACAGGAGGTTGAAAGTTCAAGGCTCTCTCGGGAGGATTTTTTTCCTTCTTGATCTTGGATTGACAGAAAATTGTTTGAATGTCGCTCTGTTATGGTCGGTTGCTGTACTGTCGTATGGGAGCATCGCCATAGCGCTTCTTGGATGGGAAAACCATTAAAGTCATAGTTTACTAAAAATGCTGCCATCAGTCGAGTCAAATTTGAACCGAAAAATATTGAGTTGGGTTTACTACACGCTGTAAATTCTAATAAGAATTTCCTAAGTTATATACGTATGTCATCGCATAACATAGACTAGAAAGATTAAAGTCCAAACTTAAGAACGAAACTCGTAAACCTCCCTGATAGCTCAAGTGACAAGAGCATATGTCCAGTGTACAGGACGTTTAGAGTTCTAGGTTCTCTCGTGGGGATTTTTTTCCTTCTCGATCTCGGTTTGACGGAAAATAATTTGACTTTGGCGTTGTTATGGTCAAGTGCTGTACTATTGTATGAGAGCATCGCCGTAGCGCTTCTTGGATAGCGAAACCATTATAGTCATAGTTTACTAAAAATGCTGCCCTCATTTGAGTCAAATTTGAACTGAAAAATCTGCCGTTGGGTTTACTACACGCTGTAAATACTAATTAGAATTTTATAAGTTATTCGCGTATGTCATCGCGTAATTGAGACGAGAAAGATTGAAGTCTGAACTTGATAGCAAAACTCATAACCCTCCCCGATAGCTTAAGTGGCAAGAGCATCTGTCCGGTGTACAGGAGGTTTGGAGTTCAAACTCTCTCGGGGGGATTTTTTCCTTCTTGATCTCGGTTTGACAGAAAATTATTCAAATAAAACGCTGTTATTGTCAAGTGATATACTGTTGTATGAGAGGATCGTTATAGTGCATTTTGGATTGCAAAACCATTGAAGTCATAGTTTACTTAAAATGCTGTCATCACTCGAGTCAAATTTGAACTTAAGAATCTGGCGTTGGGTTTACTCCACGCTGTAAATTTTAATAAAAATTTTGTAAGTTTTCGACGTTTTTCATCGCATAATATAGAAGAGAAGGATTAAAGTCTAAACTTGAGAGTGGAACTCGTAAGCCTCCCCGATAGCTCAAGTAGCAAGAGCGTCTGTCCGGTGTACAGGAGGTTGGGAGTTCGAGGCTCTCTGGGGGGGATTTTTTTTCTTCTTGATCTTAGATTGACAGAAAATTATTTAAATGTGGAACTGTTGTGGTCGGGTGCTGTATCATTGTATGAGAACATCACCGTAGCGCTTCTTGGATGGCGAAACCATTAGAGTCATAGTTTACTCAAAATGCTGCCCTCACTCAAGTCAAATTTAAACTGAAAAATCTGCTTTGGGTTTACTACACGCTGTAAATTCTAATAAGAATTTTATAAGTTTTCGACGTACGTCATCGCGTATTTAAGATGAAAAGGATTGAAGTCCGAACTTGAGAGCAGATCCCGTAACCCTTATTGATAGCTTAAGTAGCAAAAGCATTTGTCCGGTGTACAAAAAGTTCAAAATTCGAGGCTCTCTCGGGGGATTTTTTTCCTTCTTGATCTCGGTTTGACAGAAAATTATTTAAATGTCGCGCTGTTATGGTCAGGTGCTGTACTGATGTATAAGCGCATTGCCGTAGCACTTCTTGGATGGCGAAACTATTAGAGTCATAGTTTACTAAAAATGCTGCCCTCCCTCGAGTCACATTAAAACTGGAAAATCTGCCGTTGGCTATTCCACTTGCTGTAAATTCTAATAAGAATTTTATAAGTTATCGACGTATATCATTGCATAATATAGACTAGAAGTAATAAAGTCCGAACTTGAGAACGAAACTCGTAAACCTCCCTGATAGCTTAAGTGGCAAGAGCATATGTCCGGTGTACAGAAGGTTAAGAGATTAAGACTCTCTCGTGGGGATTTTTTTCATTCTCGATCTCGGTTTGCCGGAAAATTATTTAATTGTGGCACTGTTATGGTCAGGTGCTGTACTATTGTATGAGAGCATCGCCGTAGTGCTTCCTGGATGGCGAAACCATTAGAGTCATAGTTTACTAAAAATGCTACCCTCACTCGAGTTAAATTTGAACTGAAAAATCTCCCGTTGGCTTTACTACACGCTGTAAATTCTAATAAGAATTTTTTAAGTTATCGACGTATGTCATCGCGTAAATAAGACAAGAAGGATTGAAGTCCGAACTTGATAGCAAAACTCATAACCCTCCTTGATAGCTCAAGTGGCAAGAGCATATGTCCGGTGTACAGGCGGTTAGGAGTTCGAACTCTCTCGGGGGGATTTTTTCCTTCTTGATCTCCGTTTGACAAAAAATTATTCGAATGAGGCACTGTTATGGTCAGGTGCTGTACTGTTGTATCAGAGGATCGTTGTAGTGCTTCTTGGATTACGAAACTATTAATGTCATAGTTTACTCAAAATGCTGCCATCACTCGAGTCAACTTTGAACTTAAAAATCTGGCGTTGGGTTTATTACACGCTGTAAATTCTAATGAGAATTTTCTAATTTATCGACGTATGTCATCGCATAATATAAGCGAGAAGAAATTTAGTCCGAAATTGAGAGCGGAACTCGTAACCCTCATCGATAGCTTAAGTAGCAAGAGCG
>JAPYYV010009635.1:0-19094 GCA_030522625.1 Copidosoma aretas | reverse complement strand
ATATATATATATATATATATATATATATATATGTATATACATATATATATGTATATATACACATTTATATGTATGTACTATAAATTGAGAAATTTTATTATTCTATTTTACACTTAAATAAGAGAAAATAAAAAAAAATTGCTAGCATTATATTTGTAACGGTTTTTGACATATTTGATTTTCAAAAGAGGTTTTACATGATCATTTTGGTGTAATGTTTTTAATTAAAGTATTACAATATTGTATATCATAGAATCCCAAACAAAACTTTATTTTGAGATACAAACTATTCACATAGGTTGATTTGATACGTATTACTAACAAAAGTATATAATTTTTTTTTTTTATAATGAGGATATGTCTTGTATTTAAAAAAGTCTTGGATTTATTATACAACTGATTGGTAGAAATATTTTTGTTTATAGCATCTCTTTTTCACTAGAGACATCTATTCTTTTAGCCCTTCAGAAAGTTATATTGTTAATGGTCGTATCATAGAAGTACGAAATATATAATTTGATAATAATTCAAAATTCTTCATTTAGGGGGCTATGCCGACTTCTTTCGATGAATGGAGTCCACTCTTTGGCAATCACCTGTATAGGACGTTCTCTCACAAACCAAATACCTATCTCGACGACACATCTTTAATTTGGCTAACATTTTTTTTACAGATTCTACATTTAAAAAAAAGAGACCGGTATTTTTTTTTTTGTTTATTCATACTTTTGACGCTGGAAACTATTATAATTTTGCGATTTTGGTGATTTTGGCTTGAGGAGTAATTAATAAAATTACATAACTTTTGTTCTATTCCAGCTATGGTTTTTTTCCCCTATTTTAAAGGTAAAATAATAATCTTAGGGAAAATGATACTTTAAAAAAAATAGAAAAACTATCAACAATTTCAGATTGTTATTACAAATTAAAATGTTTCAATGAAATATTAACAATTGTTACCACCTGGTAGCATATTTTTAGTATCACCATCGTATTCTACGTCAAATTTCCTGTCGAAAACCCTTTCTCTATCAAAAAGGTGATTATTATTACTATCGAAAAAAATTAATTAACTACGTTGCATCCCCGCACGGGTCCCACGGCATGACCTTCTTTCGCGTCTCTCATTGGTTTTCTTTAGAATATACATTATTATCTGAATTTTTTAATTGATACTTTTATTTCAGTTGAAGAATATAAACATTAGTTATTTAAACATTTTACTGGATTTTTTTTCGGACGATGTAAGTTACTTTGCTGCTAATTCTTGAATAAAGAGATGAAAATTATTCTATAATATTTATAAGTTCCCTTTATTGTCAATGCTATTTCAAAACGTGGTATCAGTATTTTTGCATCTTAGTATTCAGCATTACTCAAATAATGACACGTTATGTTTTGCAGAGCTTCTGTCGCCCAGTCAATTAATTATTTTCGGGAACAAATTATATCGTTCACCCTTTTAAGACTAGCTCTAGCAGCAAGTATTTTGAGTGTACCACCTATTTCGTCACATGGTCCTTCACCACGGAAAGTTGGCAAAAAATCATTTTCTTCATCAATTAAAAATTTTACATTTTGATGTACAAGGCCAACACAAACACAACGAGTACCATTCGCTTCTGCTAATACACAGAGTTTAGATCGTTCACTTGCAATTTAAAAAAAACAATATTTTATTGTAAGATGGCTTAGTTCAAATGACTTATACAATTGTTTAAAATCATTCGTAATCAGGCGTTTCTGCATTTGGATAAGATAAATGTAACTTTATACTATCATAGCATGATTTTTATCTCTCTATTCAAGAATTAAAAGCAAAGTAATTTTTATCGTCTAAATAAAAGCATACCGTGACAATTGGTAATTAGTTTATGTTAATATTGTACGACTACATTATACTATACACTTCTACTACTACTACTACTACTACTACTACTACTACTACTACTACTACTACTACTACTACTACTACTATTACTACTACCAAAACTACTACCATTACTACTACTACCACTTCTACTACTACTACAACTACTACTACTACTGTTACTACTACTACTACTACTACTACTACTACTACTACTACTACTACTACTACTACTACTACTACTACTACTACTACTATTACTACTACTACTACTACTACTACTACTACTACTACTACTACTACTACTATTACTACTACTTCTACTAATATTTGATGTCGTTAACATGAGCAAGGTTTTTTTTAGGATATTGAGACATTGATGATAAAATGGTTATTCAAAAAATGTTATTATTTATGTACTTATTATAAATTTTTTCTTTTCAATTTGGTATAGAGTCTTATCGACAAAAAAAAATTGTATTCAATAAAAAGAAGATTATAATAAATATTTTATCGAAAACCGATGAGAGACGGTAAAAAAGGGCGTACAGTTGGACCCGCATGCCGATGCAACGTAGATGCATAATTTTTTTCGACAGTATTAATGATTACCATATCGTTTGAAAAAATTGTTTTGAATGGAAATTTGACGTAGAAAACGATATTGTTACTAAAAACATGCAACAAAGTGATAACAATTGTTAATAATAAAGTTCAACATTTAACTTTTTCATACCAATTGAAATTCGTTATTAATTTTTTTTTTGAATATTTTTTTTAGCTTTTTCTTTTACCATTTAATTATGAGAAGAAATCAACTCGTAGCCCAAATATAACTAGAGTTAAGGATATTTATAAATTACTCCTCAAGCCCCAAAATTAGCAGAACCGCGAAATTTCAATCATTTCTAACATTCAAAATACAGTATGTTAAAAAAAAAAGAATCGTCTTTTTTTTAAATGTAGAACCTGTAAAAAAAGTATTAGCCAAATCAAAGATGTGCCGGTCAATTAATGTCTCAATCTGTACGGTTTGCAATAGAACGTCCCATATATGCTTACATTATGTGGAAGCTTTGTGCTAATAAATTAGTAATTGTTTTTACAATCTTTATGACGAATCCTACGGACAGGATTTTATACGTAGTGGGCCTGCGACGAAAAAAAAATGCTGAGTGGCCCTGAGTATAAAAGCGACCCTATCGACACTTTTTTCCGTCACATTTAAATTTATGCTACCGAACAACAAGCTTGGTGAGATTTTATGAGGATGCTGATGACGGCTATCAGTCGAATTTCCAAGATTTAAAATAGCTGATTCAATGTAGCAGCTATCATATAAAAAGTTACTAAATGTATTTAAACGAAAAATTCCATCGTAATCAATGTTTAATTTGAAGTTTATAACGTGTCCTGCAAATTTATTTTGAGAAGCGTTATTTTTAAGAATAAAATTTTCGAAGATTTGAATTTTTTTCACCCAACCAAGTCAGATATAATTGTACAACTTCACGAATTTTTTCTAAAAACGACGCCTTTTACGAAAAATTTTCATAATACATTATTTGCGTAAAATTGAGATTAAATAACGATTGTGTTCTTGTTTTAGAAGGTAGAATAACTTTTTAAATATTGATTGCCATATTAGATCTGTTATTTTCGATTTTGCACATTTTACTACAGACTTGTTATCGGCATTCTTTACTACCAAAACAAGTTTGTTATCTGATAGATAAACTCTAAAAACGAAGAAAAAAAGGATTTAATATGGTGGCTTTTAGGCTAAGCCCGACCTAGCACCTATTATCATTGTGGGCCCATTACGTACCAAATCATATAAGTAAAATTTGTACGTCAAAAACATCTATAGATATATTTCTCTAGGCCTTTCTTGTTTGGAGCCAAAAAATTTGAAAGAATAAGATTCTACGACAAATATTAAACTCCTGACTGTCACTGATGGCTTTAGTTAAAACCAAAAAATCTAAAAAAAATAGATTTTTTTTATCAGGGACCATAAATTAGCATATATTTGAACAAAAATTTTTTCAGGACTGTCTAAGTTAAGATATAATGCCTGACGCATAAATATACATATATATATCTTCTTATATTATATAGTTATTCTGTGTGGGGCGGAAGTAATGACCCCTTCTCGCCCCCCCCCCCCACCTTATTTCTACTTCACGTACAATTCTGCCTAAAAATAAGGTAAAAATATGCTGTTTTTGCACATATTCTA
Organism: Copidosoma aretas; assembly: GCA_030522625.1. Lineage (NCBI taxonomy): Eukaryota > Metazoa > Arthropoda > Insecta > Hymenoptera > Encyrtidae > Copidosoma > Copidosoma aretas. Next base: position 14,982 of record JAPYYV010009635.1, on the reverse strand, counting down.
ATTGTAACACTGACCCACTACGCCACCCCACGACCCCCAACACTTTTTCGAAGAGCCCCTCCACAGACCCCCTACAGCCCCCAACGACTTCGTTCGTTCCCCTACATTAAAATGTAGAAATGTGTTGCTTTTCCCATGGTTTTAAATAGTTAGGCCCCCCCACAGCCCCCAGATCTTAATTAGAGCCCTCCACGACCTCCCTCGCCCCCCACAGCCCCCTTCTCCCCTTATTTTAGCTATCATATACCATATGAACCTAATCATATGAATTTATGACTAGAGGATTACGCCCATAGATCTCAGATGATGGCCGAAGATATCCAACAGGAATCAATATCGCAATAACACAATTCTCTCACGTTGTCGAACACTGCTGAGAAACCCAAATGCAGCTGAAGCTGCTTCGACCGTTGCTTATTACCATATATTACATTAGAATTCCTTTAATATGATTGAACACTATCAGACAACTAAAAATAGTTTGAAAAAAATTAAATAGTTTAAAAAATGTTTTTAAAATTCCTATTTAAAATGATTTTAAATATGTTGAAAAAAAAGTTATCAAGTACATATCTATACAATTAGTGTTATTGAGTGCAAAATAACAGAAAAGTAATAAAATATGCAAAAATTCTGTTTTAAAATTATTTAAAAATAAATTTAATTAACTTAATGCAAGTCATTAAGCATTACCTAGAATGCACCACGTGAAGGTAGAGTTGCTATGCACTCCATGTGTTTGTGTTTTTCAGTGTGTATATGTAAGTACACTTTGTTTAACGGAAAAAATGTCGTTATGTGTGTAATTTTATTATTTTGTCAAAAAAAAATTATTAATATTGGCATGCCATCAGATGACATTATAAAAAATAACACTCCAAATAATATTTTCTATTACGTTAGAATTTTCTAATTCATTTTGTGTAAAAATATTCTTACGATTCTGGCACCTATATAGTGCGACATACAACTGACCGTGAGGAAATAATAGCTTTTTTAAGTACAAACCTAATTTATCAAACCGTCGACCTTGGGACTTATTTATAGTCATAGAAAATGCTAACCGTAAGAAAAATTGTTTTCTATATAAAATAAAACGTAATGAGGAGAAAATGGCCGTGAATAAAGTTATTTTTTGAATAAATACTATGCTCCCAATTTTTTTACCAGTTATAATTTTAGCCTCGATGTTATACTTAAACACTCTTGTTACCTTAAGTCTTGTTTTGTTACATAATCCCTCTATAGTACATAAATTTCGATATAAACATGACAATGGCATTTATTTTTAAATTAATTTCATAAGACTTTCTCGAATAAAATATAGATGTTAAATTGGAAAATTATTGTATATGTTTCATCAGTACCATCAACTACCTTGTAAGTTGCGTAATCTACACTATAATAAGTTACACTTTCACCAGTCATTGTGTTTAATATTTTGTTATTTAATAAATATTTAAATTCGTTATGTGATGTTAAAGTGACGTTATTTATTGAGGTATCATTTACATCATTAAAAAGTTTCGAACAAACATCATTTGTTAACCATTTTTTGGACCTTAAAAATAATTTATTCTCTCTTCTCAAATTATTGATTGTAACGATCAAAATTTCTGATCAATTGAACGCATAATATTTTTCAATTTTAATATTTTAAAAAGTGACTGCAGATAAGAAAATGAAATGGTTTCTTATATTATTGTCTTTTTATTTTCATTTCCTACGATTGGTAGAGTTTGACGAAAATCTTCACCAAGTATTATTTATGTAAGGAAGTATACTACGTTAGTAAGATATGTATTTCCTCGACCCGCTACAAGTGTCAGTAACATAAATGTCTCTTTGTACAATATGATATTAGAACGGCTGAACGCGAGCATGCAGAGGCAATGTTACCATGCATAGTGCAGAATTAATTATTGTAGTGTAAATTATATACCTGTAAAAAGAGAACGGTAAATAATTAGCATTATATCTCGTTTCTTTGTTTTACAGGTAAAAAGTAGGATCATTGTAATTATTGTAAATAAGAAAGTATGTCTAATAATTATTACAATTTTCGTTTTACGGAGAACCCTTAGTGTTTTTATTTACCACGATTTCATTTTTAATTTCAACTTAGAACATTATTCAATGGCATTCTTGTTACAAAAAAAGAACAAGCTGGTTGTTACGATGAAAAAGTTGAAATTTACTTTTACTCCAAAAGCAAGTTGAATTGAAAAATCTAATATCACAATTATGGTGGATCATCTTACATGCTATGCATATATACTTACTTTTAAAACACAAAACGCACATGGTTTTATAAAAATAATAAGTTTAGTATCAAGGAATAACAAAATAGAAATGATTCTAGCTAATCAATATCCTGGAATTAATTCCAAAGAACACAAAGATTTTTTAAATGAAGAACATTTACAACTAATATTTACATCAACGGATACACCTTTCTCAAATGGATTCACAGAAAGATTAGATCAGACACTAGTTAACAAAATCAGATACAAACTTAATGAAAAAAAAGAAAAAAAATCAGCTTGGACATCAATAGCACATGAATGCGTAAAAATATATGATAAGACAATACATACAGTCATAAAATACACACTAAGTTATCTATTGTCAGGAGTAAATAATTTAATTGCACCGAATAAACTTAAGAATAAAAAAATTGATGACTTAAATAAAAATAGAAAGATAGCATTGGAAAATAGCATCAAGTATCACAATTACAATAAAGCGAAGTACGATAAAGGTAGAAAAAATTATACATTCCCAATTTGATAAAGTATTCATAAAGAATAGTAATGAACTAAACAGAAAAAAATTAGATGGACTAAGAATCGGGCCATACAAAATTCTTAATAAAAGATCAAATTCCATCTATAAAATCAATACAGGACACAGAAAAGAAAAGTGAAATTCGTTTCACATTTTAAAGCTTATCCCGCTTAACCAGCCTAAAAGTAACATTAAAGAGGACATGAACATAAAAGAATATATCGACTGTACGTTCGATGAAAATTTTTTTACTTTTTAATCGAATTACTTTTTATCCTTTGTGGAGGGGGAGATGTAAGGAAATATACTACCTTAGTATGATTTGTATTTCTTCGACCCGCTACAAGTGTCGGTAACATAAATGTCTCTTTGTACAAGATGATATTAGAACGGTTAAACGCAAGCATGCAGAGGCAATGGAACAAAGCACAGTGCCGTATCAATTATTGTAGTATAAACCATATAACTGTAGAAAAGGGAACGGTCAATAATTAACATTATATGTCTTTTCTTTGTTTCACAGGTAAGAAGAGTGATCATTGTAAATATTGTAAATGATGAAGTATGTCTAATAATTAATACAATCCTCGTTTTGCAGAGAAAACATTGTGTTTTTATTAACCACGATTTTCCTTTTCAATTTTACATTATGTATTAGTATATTATATTTATTTACCTTAAAATAGAATATTAATATTTGATGAATTGCGCAATGTACGATCAACTATTTCCAATACTTTCTTAGGTATCATTGATGCTTCATCACAAATAATAACATCTGCATCGCTTAATTTTGTTTTGTCGTTTTTTTGTGATTCCAATAGAACAGTTTCAACCATACTTAAATCTAAAGGTAATCGCAAAGTCCTGTGACTTGTCATTCCTTTAGGAAGTAAAATGGAGGCTATGCCTGTCCACGCCATCAATACAATTTTTTTTCTACAGAGAGGAAAAATTAAATTAATGTTTTATACAAAAATGTTTTACAAGATCCTCCTAGACCGTCTACAAAAAAAATTTTGTAATTAGAACTTATAATTTCTTGAAAAATGGCCTGTTGATCTGCATTTATTTGAACAAAAAAAGTGTTGAAAACTTTTTGATTAATTGTTATAGAATCTTCATTCTGCGAAATTTTTGTTATAAATATTTTAGGTTCAGGTAACCTAAAGTCTTTACATGACAAATATTCATATTTGAAAATTTGGTTTAGATGTGATAGAGCTTTATCATCATTGTTTTTCAGAAAATCTTCAGTGAAATACTTTTTAAATTTAATTCAAATGATATTGCCTTGAACATTTCCTGACAAGAAACCATGCAAAAAATTTTCGTTATCGAAATGGTAACATAACTATACAAGCTTCTTTGAAAATTTTGTCAATTTGATAATCATAATCAATTAAACCCATGTGTAAAGCAGATTCTTTATAACTACCACATTTTATACCATTAAATGTTTTGAAATCATCAAAAGATATTTTTCCTTTGACTTTATTTAATATCAGCTGTAAATAGAATCTTTCTTGATCTTTTGCTGATACAACATTTAATCTAACTATGGAAATATGTTTTTTTCTACATTTACGTTTAATCCAATTTTTTGTCTGATTATTAAAAATTAAATATTCTGGAATATTCACATATTTTAAAGTTTTAGCGAATTCATCTTTTTAATTTAATTCAAGCCACGCTTTTAATGGTGTTTTCCAATTAGCACACTGACACAGCGCACCACAGCATAGCACAGCACGGAACCATTGGAGAAAGACCCCTGTGTTCACTTTTAAAGAGTGTATTTCCATGCCTGATTACAAGTTCACGATAGAATCGTCCTTATGGCATAAGGCACCGATAGCATAGAACGGAAAAAGCAAGCCAAACTTCACAGCGAAACTCAGTCGCCGTGTTAAGTCTATCCTGCAGATCAATAAGTATATCCTGCAGCGCGATATGAATACTATTTAATTATAAAAAACTATAACATGATACTTAACAAGAGCAGCATAAAGCAGCGCAGCGCAACTAAGCACAGAACAACACAAAATGATTGTACAATGGCCCCAGCCCGCTTAGTTCTGCAAAATGGAACGGAGCGTATATAGAGAGTAATGCATGGATAAATCTTAAAAACGACTTTAGATGTTTTTATGATAAATTGCTACGGCATACATATTTTGTACAGTAGGCTTGTTTTTGGAAAATTACACAAGTGCAACTCTATGTAAAAAACCGTAGAGGTAGCGCTTATGTCACAGCTTATACAGTTGCGACACTTTCATAGGAAAATCATCCGGAATTTCCATGCCGCTCGACGCTCCAGGAAACATGATGTGAAGTGATCATCAAGTGTATAGACTGTGATCGATACCAATAACAGTAATGTATAGGGTGTATTCCAAAATCTTCGCCAGTATAAGTAATGTGACAGCGTTGCATGATCAGAGGTATTAGCAGAACTCTGCCGTATCGACGGGTAGGTAAGCAGACTACAGGGACAGTTTACTGGTGGATGTATTCTGCAATCTTACCAGAAAAAAAGCAGACGACGTTTTGGGAGCTCTTTTCTCGCGCTCTTGGAAAATTCTTACTATAGGGTATATATACGCAGTCCTGCAAGCTCTTCTGCTCTTAACTTTTGCCACATCTATTAAAACTCACTTATTGGTGACGATAGCAGAAAACACCCATGATAAAAAGTACAGAAAAGAGCTGCGAGACAAAATAATGCGATCAAAAATCTTTATCTTAGATGCATCATAAGAATGACTTAAGATTTTTTAATGACAAGTATTTATAGCAGGACTAAATCGAATAAGAAGGAATAAATAAATAATAACAATAATAAAAAAAAACAAAAAATATTACTATGTATTAGTTATAACTAGCTTAACAGGATTTAAAAAATAAAAGTCACAAGGAAGATCATAATAACAAATTGTATCACTCGTACTCATTAAAAATACCACGTGACTCACAAGCTATGCTTATTGCCAAACAAATCCTATAATACAAATAATTTAGTCAGTTGAAGTGACTGCAGTCCAATGCCATCATTACTGTTCAAAAATATGTAGTAGAAACTGCCACAGAGATTCTGTCGGTTTAACTGTAAGGGTGCTGTCCCATGGTGCAGGATAGAGCATGCAGGATATAATTTTCTCCATAAGTCTATCCTGCAGCCCCTAATAGCTTTACTATAGTTTGTACGAAAAGGTTGGACATACCTGATTGAGGATATAATAATATTTTTCCAGTGTATAACAATTTCTAGTTGGGATTACCAAGACTTTATACAAATAGTCATTTTTTTTAAATGTCTGAAGTTAGGGGGTTGACGCGCTGAGCGCGCGAGGGCAAAGCCCCATTAGTATATCTATACATATATTCTAGTGGGGCTTCGCCCCCTGCTTGCTCCGCGTACCAACACCCATATTTCAATATTGTTACTCTTATGTCCAAATAATAAATACAAGAATATAGTTCCTATATACATATGCGTACAAACATAGATAATTATCGAAGTGACCTTGTAAAAATCCGCTAAAAACGCGAACAAATATAGTCAATACATTTAATGATTTCACTGACTTATCAAATAATTGTTACTGATTGACAACCGATAAGGTCTGTTTCTGTTGTTTGAGGTTAATATTGATTCATATGTATTTTCATATCATATTAACGCAATTACTATTATGACAGAAACTGTTATGATCCGGTTTTGGTTATGTTTAAACATCTAAGAATGAATAATGAATACAAGCTTATAGTAAGATATAATTTTAAAATTCCCACTTAACATTTGTAGATGTTAATTTTTGACTAATTTATTTTTCCATTTCTTATATAGATTTGTATACACTTCTACACCGGCTTTTCTTGTTTTATAACTATTAAAACTTTATATCTCTCTTAATGATTACGTATATTATTTTTAAAAGAGTATAATATGTGATGAATTGAACATACAACAACATTTGATAAATTTTTTTACAAAATATCATAGTATAGTTTATAACGCATAAAATATCATTAAACTTTTAATCTTAACCCTGCGGTGCCTCATTTACCTACATAAATATCTTAGACACTCACATAAAACGCCTTGCTCCTGCATATCATTCCATCATCTTCTAATCCTCTTTTCTTACTAATATTATTATTATTATTTTTATTATTTTACTGATGATACACTCGTAAATTTCCATATAGTTTTTCTGTATTTCATGATTGACAAAATTTTTTTCACTTTCGTGAAATCATCTTTTTTTTCTTAGGTTTATTTTCCTTTGCTGCTCTTTTATTAAATAATACGATTGCCTATACTTTACTTTTTTATATACTCAACTTTTTTCTCTATTTTGTATAATTTGTATTGATTAGGTCCGTTAATTCTTTAGTTAGGCATAAATAGGGCCATCTACTCCTGTTCATTTCAATTACGTGCAAAAACGAAATTGCTTCTCTTTTTTATATTCCCATTTCTAGGCTAACTATTGGCTCCTCTATTCTTCATATATATCCTGGTGTATTTGCATTTCAATCTAACATGATATTTGTAAACCTTAATCTATTTTCTTCTCTTTTCCTTTTCTTTTTCATTCCCAAATCCATGCCTACCCTTTCCGCCTCTCGTTTCCATATATATCCTTACATTTTTAAATTTAAACTCCGCTACGTATTTTGTATCTGCCTGCTATTTTTTCTGTTTCATAGGCAAGTCTATGTAACGTATAAGCAATTTAATTTTATAATTTAGTCCATAAAAAATAATGTTTGATTTTAAGTTTCTACCTTAGATCTTTTGCTTAAGCCAAAAATTGCTTTGACTGCCCATTGCTCCCTATCTGTTGTTTTTTTTTTGTGCCACAAAAATTTCCTTTTTAGAAGCATGTTTATGGGTCCATGTCCTTTTTTAAAACTTCAAATGCAGCAAATTCAAATTGAAACAGATCTTTTCTATCCTCCTTTGTTTCTAAAATTAAAAATTTTTCGAATAAATATAGTCAATACAATTAGTGATACTACTGATTTATCAGATAATTGTTTCTCATTAAGAAATTATAATTTTTTTTTTTTTATATTCATGGTTATTAATAATGCATATGTATATGTATATCAGGGTTGTCCTTATTAAAAGAATTTGTAAATTTTATTTTACGATAGTCCTAAATCGTTTCTGAATAAATGAAAAAACAATTCTGCTGAATTTCAGCTCTTAATATCAATAGTAACCCGTTCCTGACGACGGCCAAAGTTTCAAATAAGAATTACATGGAAACAGTTTATTTCTTTAGAATTTTTTAAACTGTGGCCTATTAACGAAATATAATATTACATCAATGTTTCCGTAGAAAATTCAATGATCTTAAAATATGGTATCTTCTGATATTTCGCTGAATCCACTTGATTTGTGGTTATTGGCGGTCAAAGCTTAAGTTTAAGAGTTACATTGTGACATTTACGATTTTTTTTGAATTCCACCGTAATTTTCTCTTTTATAAAGATTACTATTTACTTTAATTACCCATGAAACAACTATAAAAGCCATAACGAACATACTAGAAATAGTCGCATTTTTACTAAATTTTATCACATCTATATTACAATGATATAGGATTATCTGTAGGCTTATATTTGTACAATAATTCCGTCGATTTATTTCATTTAGGCTCATCACATTTTTTTATCAGTATTTACTCATTTTATACAATTGTTACTATTCTATTCGAAAAGCTTTTATGTACTTGAGTGATTCTATGATATTTTCTCCGGCTAAAGAGGCTCTTTACCGTTCAGAATATTTTGACTGCATAAATTATAGTATTTAGTTGATATAAACAAAATTATTCTACTCAATACATTGTAAAAATTTATAAGTTAAAAGTTGATAAATTTATTACAGACTTAAAATTTGTAATATTATAGTTGTTTTCTAATATTTAGACAGGTATTCTGTATCGATTGTTTTTAATACTCATTGTTGATGTTATTTTAATTTATAAAAGAATGTTATATTGATATAAACAGTATAACATTACACTTTAGACAAATCTCATTTTTTTGTAGAGTATAAATACAACAATATTGTTTAAATAACTAAGGAATCAGGAAAAAATAAAGTAGATTGATTACTATTTTTTTTAAAAACATATTTTTTTTTATTATTATAAAAACTCTTAATTTTAACATTATCAATAAAATGCATTACAATCCCTTTTTAATCGTTCTACTGAAAGTAAATACTTTCATTTACCAATGACTTATAGTAGCATTTATGCTGTGCTGAAAAAAAATGTACGTAATTAGTGAAGACTTTACATATCATGTTTTCTTTTGAGGAATCATCATTTAACTTGCTTACAATCTTCGATCTTGATCGTTATCTTTTTAATATAAAACTCAAACAAATAATTTTTTACACAACCATTGCCTTACATGTGACAACATGTTCTGAGTCAGATCACTCATTATCACTAAAAACTTCGTACGACTCAGAACATAGTTACTTATGTTCTTCTGGGCAGCTGTATGTACTCATTGTAATGTCTCATACATGATTATATATAAAACAGGTTAAATATTTAAAAAATAAATAGAAAAATTTAAGAACACCGCAAACATGAGTAATAAATATTTCACACGTAACAATTGATTTATTATTGCAAAAAACATTACGGGCGCGCAAGCGTGTCATTGGCTGTTACGATAGCTGGATTAAAAGACACCTCATATTTTTTTCATCATGTGATATATCGTGTACATCTTTGACTCAACCAGCTGTATGGGAACGATTTTTTACCTGCGCTAATTTACTTTAATAGCATTTGAGAGATTTTAGGGTCAGTGTCAGTTTTTCTTATAATTATAATCTTAAAATATGTAGAAAGGAGAAATCGGAATGAAACCAATTTATTTATTTGTATGCATGAACTTTCAATTATGTTGGGGAGGGGGAGGGGGCGGGGGGAGGTAAGCGAGAAAAAGTGGGGTTAAAAACAAAAAAAAAAAAAAAAACTAGGTGATTTGAGGGGGAGTTGTAGGAAGCCAGGAGAAGTTGAGTGGGAGCAGAGTAGATTGGCGGAGGGGGAGGGGGTTTAGTACCTTGACCTATTCCATCAAACTCGTAGGACCGCAGCGTACCGAGTCCATAGACAAACCTTTTATTGCTTAACAGCAAAGATTTCAGCTGTATTATTTTCTTACATAAAGCTATTGGTATATAGGTTGAAACTCGTCTTGTTTGTTATTTTCGTATGAATAAAGGCGTACAAAAGCATGCATATTGTTTAATATTCAGCTATTAACGACTGCAAGAAAAATTGAACGATTTGCTCCTCGTGTCGCTGTTCATAAATTATTAAACAAAAGGGCATAAGTACTGGAGTTGGATTTTCATTTTTTTCGGGGCTTTCTCGTTCTACTGCTTGCTAGCCAGTGAAGCTATATTAATGAACGCCTTTAGCTTGTCCTTCCTACTCTCACATTAAAGTACTATTCTTTGGAGAAACAGTAGCAATATCGCTACAAGGGCGCATTCCATTATAATCTCTGCGTTGATCGTAGGCGCTCATTCTGATGATATGCACATTGCTCTGCAGGGCGCATTTATACCTGATCGCTTTCAGAACTTTTCTGTCTCCCTGTTACCCGGAGAGGACATATAAAAATGTGTGTATATATGTATGTGTATATGTATACACCGTGTCTCATAATCAAGTGCTGACCAGAAAGGGCAATAAAGAGCAAACGAAAATAAGAAAAAAGATATTTTCAGAATGTGCTTTGGTCAAGTATTTTTTTTTTAAACTAATTTTAAAGATAAGTGAGATTGCGGGAACTCGAGGATACTTGGGAGTTAATACGGGCACATACAGGCACGTGCAGGTACTTTCGGGCACTTACGGTACTAACGGGTACTTGGGGTTACTTACGGGCACTTGCGGATACTTTCGGGTACTTGCGGGCACTTGCGAATACTTGCGGATACTTGCGGGCACTTAAGTAAACTTCCGGGTACTTGGGGGTACTTACGGGCACTTGCGGGTACTTACGAGCACCTGCGGGCACTTGCGAGTACTTGCGGGTACGAACGGGCACTTGCTGGTACTTGGTTGTTCTTAGGGACACTTGCGGATACTCGGGGGTAAGTATCCCCCAAGTACTCTCTAGTACCTGCAAGTATCCGCAAGTATCCGAAAGTACCCACAAGTACCCCCAAGTACCCTGAGGTTCCCTAAAGTACAACTAAGTACCCTCAAGTACCAGCAAGTGCCCGTAAGTATCCCCAAGTGCCCGCAAGTACCCGTAAGTACCCGCAAGTGTTCGAAAGTACCCGCAAGTACCCGTGCGTACCTCCAAGTACTCACAAGTAGACAAAACGCTCTACAACATCTCATTGCTGACTGCAGTCTTGTGCAGTCGATTGCTGCACTAGAACGTTATGTCTGCCCATCTTCAGCTTGACTTTTATTTTTTGCGTCCTAGCTTGTGCATCAAATATGGTTACACTGCCCATTGCACCGCTCATAATTATGTATAAACAAGCGGAATCACTGTTAGTGATATTGACAAGGAATAGTCAGGCATGTACAGGCCATGTTTCTAACCAACGCTGCACTTCATCACTTATCTTTAAAATAAGTTTTAACAAAAATACTTGACCAAAGAACATTCTGAAAATACTTTTTTTCTTATTTTCGATTGCTCTTTATTGCCCTTTCCGGCCAGCACTTTATCATGAGACACAGTATATATATATATATATATATATATACATACACAAGTGGGGCTTCTCTCCCAGCGCGCTTTGCGCTCCAACCCCTATATTTCAATATCGTTACTCTTATGTCAAAATATTAGATACAAGAATCTATTTTTCAATACACATATGCGTAAAAACATGGATAATCAAAGTAATCTCATACAAATTTGCTAATAACTCAAAGAAAAATAGTCAATACATTTTATGATTTTACTGATTTATCAAATAATTGTTAACAATTAACTACTGATAAGGACTTTTTTTATTATTTGAGGTTGATATTGATACATATGTATGTTTATATCATATTCACGCAATTATTCTTATTGGGGAGTCTGTGATGATCCTTTGTTTTCGTTATTTATGAACATTTCAGAATCAATTATGGATATAAGTTTATTGTAAGATATGATTTTAAAATTATTACCTAATATTTAAAAATGTAAATTTTCTATTTGATCAGTCGACCATTTCTCATATAGATTTTTATACACATTTACACTTTTTTTCTGGTCTTAACCATTATTTACCTACATAAATCTCTTATACATTCACATAAATAATCTTCCCTCTGCATATCATTCCAGTATCTTCTAATCGTATATTTCTGACTGATATTATCATCATTTTTTTTCCTCTTTACATAGAAATATTATTTTCTCTCTGTTTTTTTTTATATTTTACATTTCACGGATGATACATGATACATATGTCAATTACCATATAGTTTTTCTCTATTTTATGATTGATAAAATTCTTTCCTCTTTTGCGGAATTGTCTTTGCAGAATCTCTAAGGGAAAATTTTTTTTCACTCGAGAACTCTTGCTATCCTTGAAATATATACATGTCTTAACTACATTTGGAGTTCTTACTTCTGCTGTGTGTTACAAGTCATGCACCCGTCTATTTTTTCAGTCACGCACAAGCTTGTACCTCTATGTCAAGTGCTAAAAATGTAGGGGCTGGGTTATCTACATCTCCCAGTTAAGTGGGAATTACTAAACTTGGAGGTGCTAAGAAAATGAATACACGCGAGTTGGAACAACGCAACCTTTTATTGGTACTTATACGAGAGAGAAGAAGCGCACGAGGTGTTAGTCTCGGGGACCGAAAAGGAAGAGAGTATCACTTAGTTGCCTTGCTAGTGCCAAGGAAGTACAGGACTGAGGGATGATACACTTGTGCTCGTACGCGCTGAGTTTAAAGCACAAAGTTACAAGAGCCTTAAGCTACCGTACGCCACATATGCATGAGAAAGTTATAAGCTCTGCTATTAAACTGGCAAGTAATTATTTAATGAACATACTCAAAATAAAACATTAGTAGATGCAGTATTCTAGTATATTTACGTGCCCTATCGGAACCAATTTGTTTTTCATGTTAAGGCGAGTTATAAGGTCAAGAAAAGTTTTTTTTACCCAATATCGTGCAACATAAAAGCAATTTAATTATTTTTGATCTATAAAAATTAATATAATAGTAATTGATATAATTATTTGACGAAGCGTGTTAATAACATAAGTAACAGTCTAAAAATCCATTATTTTGTAATGGACAACAGAAATTTTGGTTTATTTATTTAAAAAAGTTACCACAATTATTGAACAAATTATTAATTACCTGGCTTTACGCTTGAAAATGTCATGTGTATACTTGCTGTAATATTTGCAACTGTTCAGGATACATATAAAGATATATTAATGTATTATATATGTATATATTATAAGAAATTCCAGCTATGCAAATATTTTTAAAAAAAATTATGTTTATAGCAAGAAAACTTTCAGACAAGTGCAAGATCACAGAAATTTAAAATACTTTCTATAATATCATCTTTCCAAAGATGTGTAACTTTATCTTTTTTTTTTAAGAAAATCATGTTTGAATTGTTAGCAGCCCTTGGGCCACTTTTATAAATAATGTAACTATAAAATTTTATTTACGTGCTATCTTAACGTAATACTTTACTACAATTCCTACTAGTTATATGCACATCTTTAAGAAGTATTGCCCTTTTTACTGTATATGTAACTTAATCAATTTTACCGTAGATCTCGAAACATAGTTCATTTTGAAACTAAACATAATTTTTTTTCGTATTCTTAAAGAAGAATCAAAGTAAATGTAGAATAAGTATTAAGTGTTGAAATTGTTAAAACTGTAACCAAGTAAAAAATACTTTAAATTTAAGCGTTTGCTAACTACTAGGTGATGTTCTAGCATAGTAGACGTAGAATATTCCAAATTCTATTAGAAATTTTCAAAGTAAAGCGTCATCGTTTTGTCCATGGTTATGATGACATATTGTCCAAGAATTTTCTTCAATCATTATGTAAGTAAGATACATATTTTAAATGTCAGAAATCAGAAATTTAAAAGAAATGTATGTCTCCATCCTTTATATGAAAAAATAGCTGATTTATCTGCTGGCATGCATGACCGATCAAAATTGATATTATAACAACCTCGTCATTTCGTCATCCTTGATAAAAATACATATGTTTGACCACAATATGGTGTAGTATTTCCTGATTCTACTACAGCAGTATTCAAACTATAGCCTTGACTTTTATAGATTACTCCAAAACTAGCGATTACAAGAATAGTTTTCCTAGTATTTAAAATATATCTATAACAACAAAATTATAATCAAGTTCTTCAATAAAAAATTTCTGCTTTTTTTGTGAATAAATAAATACACTATTAATGTGACCCTAGCTATCGCTAAAAATTAAAACAAGTTTACGTATATGAGCATTTACTAGGATAATGCTTGCATCGATGTTTTTTTGGTTCCGTAATTCTTAAGCAAATTCAAAAGGTAATAACCCTTTCAACTCTACAATAATTATTATAGTTATCCTAAATCAGTTAAATTGAATTGTCTTTAGAAATTTGAAACCCTACAATAAATCATCAGCTACGTAATAAATACCTTTAGTAACGAACTGTGACGATAAGAATGATACTGATTACGATAATCATGTTGATGATTGTAACAATGATTTGGATAATGATTATGCTCATGATAATATTGTTAATGATCATAATACATATCATGGGTATGATATAGATGATTGTGATGATAATAATAATAATAATAGTGATGATAATTTTGATAATGATAGTAACTATTTTTATAATGATTATAATAATTTTGATATTAATGATTATAAGAATAATAATGACGAAGTTGTTAATAATGGTAATAATATTAATAATAATCTTAATAATGATGTTGATGGTAATGATATTAATTATATTGATGATGATAATATTAATAATGATGATGTTACTAATGATTCTAATGATAATGATGATCATAATAATATTAGTGAAAATAATAATAATGATAATTATGATAATAAATATGTTGCTAATGATGGAGTTGGTAGCAATAATTTTTTAGATAATGATATATATGTTA